>VYZM01011229.1:193333-258602 GCA_013398915.1 Dromas ardeola | reverse complement strand
GTCTGAGGTGGTGGGGGGGGGTGACGGGGGGTGTGTGCAGATAGATTAGAATTGGTCTGACTAATCATCTATATAAAGCTTTATTTTTTGCCATAAAGATTATAGAAGGCAAGAGAAACATTGTGTTCTGAAGATAAAGATTGCAAGGGAAGCAGTGTCTCAGTTCACATATACACATGCGTTCAGTCCTCACTGCTGATATTGAATGCCTTTTTTTTTTTTGAAAGCTGTACCCCAGTCACATGCAGCTGTGACTCAGTGCAGAGGTGACAGATGAAATTTTTAGTTGGGGCTGAGGAGGTCAGAGTAAATACTTACCTCTTGCAGCACTTGGTGATCAGAAGCTGTGCTGCTGCTGTGAGCTAGTGGTAGAGGGGCCCACAGGTGATAAAAGGGTTTTTAGAAGAGAGGAGGTGTGTAAGATGAGTAAGCTGGGAGTTGCCTTGAGCTGATAACACAGCATACGTGGTAAATGAGAGATTTACGGGTATGACTGAAGGATAGAGCACTTCCACAGCAAATAGAAAAGAATAAACCTACGTTTTGCACAGAAGGAAAGGGGTCTAATTCTCAAATGTCAAGAGGGAACTGAACTCCATAGGCTGTCTACATTAAGCTTCTGGATACATCAGTGGGTGTCCTGGTAGAACCAGCAACCTCACTCTTTTTCTTTGTGTGTGTTTTTGTTTGTTCTTTTTTTAAACTAGACAATATGAACAAAAGAGCTCTCTTGAGAGTGTAATTCAATTGGGTGGTTTAATTTTTGATAGTATGACTGTACCTACATTGGGCTTGTTGGTGCTGTACAGATTGCTGAGACTTTTCCAGGATAGATGAGGCATTCATTGTCAATCACTTGTGTCAGTACAGCCCCAGAGCTCTGAAGGGCTAAAAGGCAGTCAGGCTGAAACAGTGATTTTTTATTATTATTTTTTATTTTTTAACTCTAATAAGGAAATAGGAACGATGTTGTGTTTGGATGCCTCTGCAGGAAGAACCAGCAATCATTCTAACTGATAGTAGAAGCGAAGGAAAGAAGGGGTATTACTGTCCTAAAATAAGTTTGATAAGTCAGAGATGTGTTAGATAAGGGAATCGGCAGAAATCCACAGCTTCCTCATGGAGTTACCAGTGAGCTTGAATTCAAGGAGGGAATTCCTTGCAGAAGGATGCACAAAACTAAGCTTTGATTTGTACTGGGATATTATGATCTAAAATAAAGTATGCATTTTGCAAGCATTAGTTTATGATGTTCCTAAGTGAAACTTCAGAGTTTACAATTGACCAAAATGGAGCTGGAGGCCCAATTTGGGTATTCTAAGGCATGTTTTATCACAAAGATAACAAGACAGACATCTACATTGAAATAGACTACTTTGAATGGAAGTCATGCTGGTTTTTTAATCACCAGCTATGACAATATTTGACCACACAAGTAGGCTTTGCATGGTGCTATCAAGACACAGAACAGCCTACTTGATAAGAAAATGTGGCAGACTGCAAATAAAATTTCATTGACTCATGAAGGCATAAGAATCTGAAATATCCTAATTTATAAATCTTATATCAGTTACAATAGCTTCCATAGCAGCTTTTCAGTTTTGAATGATATACACATTGCCAGCTAAAAATGTAGTTGCTGTGAGATGTAAATTATTATCATTTTAGAAGGGGGGAAAATAAGTGCAGAGAATTGAAATTACTTTTTTATGTTGGGTAGCTTGTCCGTGAGTAGAAACCAAAGCGGAACTGAGTTCTGCTTCTTGCTCATTACTTTAACCACCCACCTGTTTCCTTCCTGTTCTTCTTTGGGTGGCACACGTGACCTTTCAAGTACCCAAAATATCAAGACCAAGCTCTGCAATTTCAAGATCTGTTGTGTTTGAGCAGGTGGTGGTATTGACTGGGGTCTTAGACCAGGTAGATATCTACTTTTGAACACTGATTTGTGATGCAACTTCTACTTTTTAATGCATCGGGTTTTGAGGCAGATACCCTGTAAATTGCTAGCCTAATTAAAGAGAAAAAGGAAAATCCCTAGGATTTCACCTTAAAATCGGTATAAAGCAAAACCAAAAAATGTCTCTGGTTCTCAGAAAGGCAATCTAAGGGAATTGAGCAGGTATGACCCAATATGTATGATTCTGTTCTTTAGTAAATCTTGAACCCAGAGGCCAAAATATAGTTCAGGGTGGTTTTTTTTTTTTGAAAATCAGCACCGGAGACATATTGGTGCCTCTTCAATGGGAAAAGTAGGGAGAATTCAGCTGTTCTATTAGAGTGTTTATTAGCTGGGGTTTTCCTGTGTTGTAAGAAAAATGATAAACCATTTAAAACCTTTTTGTGGAAAAAGAGCACTAACCAAAAGCAGAAGTCTAGAGGGATGTATTAAATTAGGGCAAGTATACACTGATATCTTCTCAGCCTCCAGGAGTTTGCAATCCAGTGACTTCCAGAAGTAATTTCTGTGTATTAATAGCTATCTATGGATTTCTTTCATGAATCCACCTCTATGGTTGCATCTATAGGAAGGCAAGCTCCATTGGTTCTACTGTTCTCAGAAGAATCAGTCTTTAATGTCCTATCATCATTGTTGCTGTGCATCAAAGGTTGATTCTAGATGTTGTAGTAAAACATTTTTTACTTAAACACACACACACAAAAATAAACAACAGTAAGTATCCTTATCTCTATCTTCTACAAATCATCTCCTGTAAGGATGGCATCAGTAACTCTTCCTAACAGTAATGAACTTGACATTTCTGCTGGGAGTGTCTGTTTATTCAAGTGGCTTTGATTTGCATGAGTATTTAGCCGTCCCCATATTGGGCTGTGAGAGGTACAATGGGCCTAATGGTTAATGATGTTATCTGATGTTTGATAATAAGATTTAACAAGGAAATTCTTGGCCAGCGGTTTACTGCTGAAGGCTCTTGAAGACCTACTGTGAATATATAAGTGCTTCAATCCCAGAAAACAGCTGCAAGCTCAGTCCTTGCTCCTTGCCAATGAGTAATAGTTACATGGCACCTTTCTTCCCATTGAGATGAGTGCAGGGTCATGCTGTTTAGTGGAAATATTTTAGCCTGTCTGCAGACTCTTAGACAAAAGCTGTGTTTTCTAGTAGCAGCCTCATGTCAGGGAAAGTTAAGACAAGGACTCCAAGAGGCTGCACTGTTATAAATAGCTGCAAAGCTGGCATGGGTGCTCACAACTGCTTAGTCTCTCGGTCCTAAACCATGCAGTTTAGGTGTGGAAGTGGTGCATTGATGTGAAATTAAATGTTTAATGACTTGGTTACTGCTGCTTGCTAATCACATGATGTCTTGTGCAGGCTGCTTAGTTCCCCTTTCAGCATGAAGAAATTTCCTCTTCTTTGGGCTGATTCAGCCAGTTTCTTACAGTCCTCTCTGGTTCTTAAGTGTTTCTGGCTTTAAAAACTCAGTGTTGTGTGTAATGTTGTCAACTGCTGAGCTTGCATCATCAGGCAGGAGAACAGACAACAAACATGCTGCATGTGTACGTTTTTTGAGTCTATCTGATCAAACTGATAATAAATTTATCTGTGAGCTGAACTATTGCTGTTTCAGCAGGTGTATATGTGTTCAAGACTAACTACTTAAAACTGTGGAGATGATGGGCTCCAGAACGAAAGTTAGAGAGAATAACAAGAATAACAATAGAATAATAAGAATAACAATATTTTTCAAATGTAACCACTAGTTTCTGGAGGGGAAAAAACACATGTCATCTGTATAAACCATATGGCAAGGGAGATCCTGTAAATTTAGTTTGGGAGTTATTTTATGTTAATGGGGACTGTGATTCCTGACTTAGGGCATCGTCTGCAGAACTTCTTACACTTCTTAAACCTAAGGTCAAGTATTGTCAGAGATCAAGGAGAACAGAGAAAAGTCAGAGCCTGCATCCCATACAACCTGACAAACTCCAATGCAGATAGCAGCCCTGGAAGAAGAGGCGGGGGGAAATTTTATTTGTTCTTGGCTACACTTTGCATTCAAGGATTCTTGGTCAGTGGGTGTGAAGTGTTTAGTGTATGTGCTGTGATTAATGTTGGTTTGGACACAACTCAGTTCAATGTCATTAACTTTATTAGCATGAGGAGGTATAGTCAGATGTGGGCACTGTTAAGGCATCTGATATTTTATTTTGGCATAACCTTGCATGTTTCAGTGTAGTGACTCCTGAGTCTTTCCCAGGTGGATTGAACAGAATCAGGCATATTGTGCTAATCTAATTTGTCTGTTCATGTTTGTAGTCCTGATGTGGGGACATACCGCCCAATACTAGTATACTGGCCATCCTGTGTAGCCTCAATCTCCTACATCACACCATTATACGTACAGGCAAGGGATCTATGTCACTTTCAAGTACATTTGTATTTGCTGCTTTGGGACTTCTGCCATCAGAATATCCCATCTGGAAACACTTTCTTTTCCTAATGAATATGTCATAAGGCAGTCTCAATAACTTAACTGGCTAGGCTTTCTCTAGGTAGTTCGTGCCCTCCAGTCTCTTCCACATTTACCTGTATGATTACCATGTGCATGTGCAACTTCCTTTTATTCTGTAGTTGCTCCTTCCTTAGAATCACCTAGCTGGCTTCTGGCTTTTTTGACCTCTCAGCTCTTTGGTCTTTAAGGCACAGGATATTCTCTATTAAAAGGGAAACAACAGTCTCGGAAGTACTTGTAGTTTGTGACTTTATCAGCTAGCACTGAAAATGCCAGTCACGTGAACTTGCCATAAGGGGGTTTGTGGGATCTCACACTATTGTCTGTTTGCAGGGTATCGTCCAAGCCTACAAGAGTGGCATAACTCTCCAGGGAAACACCACAAGCCTGGGCAGGTGGGACTTCAGTGGGTCTTTCTTCTTCTCCATCTCTGCAATAACAACTATTGGTAAGAGTTCCCTGCTCCCGGGACTGCCTCATAGGTGGGAAAAGAGTGGGAATGAGAACCTACACGATCAGATGCTGAACTAGTGTCACTTCATGGTGCTGCCCTGCCTGTACTTTCCTGAGCTTTAGTACTCTCTGAGAGGTTTGAGTTGAATTGTGCATTGAAATAAGCCTTCACTGTCACAAGGAGAGGGAATAATTTTGAAAAACTCTTAATATTGTCTGTTGACTCTTTGGAGGCTGTATTTATAATTCTTCTTTCTTATTGCTACCTGTAGATAGGGACCTGCTTGCTTAGGTGAAAGTAAAATAGCTGGATAAATGGAACAATTCAGATGAGTCAAGTTTCAGCAACAGAGTAATGCAAAGCCATAAAGGAATGACTGAAATAAGGCCGGGGGCAGGGAGAGGGGGGGAAGAGAATGGAAACAATTAAGTGTATTTAGGTACAGTGTTACTTACAGATTCTATTAATTAATGTCAGTGCATGTCCCCAGTCCCCAAAACTATTAATAATTTGCGCTGGTGTCTCTTTTTTACTGTGTGACCCAGTATTACAAAAGCCATGGTGTGAGAATGTGTGGAGAGAGTGTTGTTGAATATCAAAATCCTTACAGGTTTCCTGCTTTGTGTTGAATCTGTCAGCTCTCTTCAATTTCAAATAGCTTTTAGATTGAGGATTTTCTTTGTGCACCCAGGTGGGGCATTCTTTTGATTTCTCTGGTCATTATTGAAGATATGTTGACTTCAGAATGTTAAGCCCCAAAACAAGACCTCTGTGAGAAGGTGTTTTTGCGTGGGGAGGAGGGGGAAATCCCCAAGCCTTTCTGTGACTCGGTACATCTTTCTGCCGTGCTCTTTTGCACATATTTTGTCTTGGTTGGGAGCTACGTTTGGTGTGTCGTACTACCAGGTATGGGTTGTACCAGATGATGGCAGTGGAGGCTCATTAGACGGGGCTACACAGGCTGTGGGCTTCCAGTGTAGAGCCTGGGCAGTTCCTTCCAGCCTTTGGTACAAAGCAGCATCCGCTCAGAGCTGCTTTGCTTGCCTCTGTAGTTAATCCTGATTAGTTTCTAAGCTGTCAGAGTGGCTGTGTTTTACCACAACCAATTTAAGCTAACCGCACTCAGGAAGAATCAAATTTGTCATGTTAAAATATAAGGGGTTTTGTGATGCCGGCAGAGATTTAGACTAAACATTTCTTGCTGCTACTCCATGAAAGCTAAGCTATGCTTTTTCCTTTTTTCTTTATGTAAATTCCTTGCCCTGATGGCTTGGGGAGGGGGAGGCAGGGCAGGATGACTTTATAGCAGGGAGCAAGTAAAAAGAACCCAATGTTACAGCTGTCTATCTCATAATTTTAAAGCCCATGCTGTGATTCTAGGGGCTTGTTCATGATTTTTCAGTTGCGGAGCTGAGAATGCTGTACAAGTCACCTCTAGCAGAGAACTTCAGGCAACTGGGCCCTTGATTTTTGTGGTTTTGGGGTTTCTTCAAGCTAAATTGTAAATTGTGTACAGGTTAGTGTCTTAACACTGTTGATAACAGTATGTTGTAGAAGAGGAAAATACAGATGGCCTCACAGAGCCCCACCTTGAGGCTGTTTCCCATCCTCTGTCTTCATGCAAATTCTTCATATAGTGGCTGGTGCAGCCTCATTGACCCAGACATCACTGTGACTGAGAAGGGTAATTGATGATGTCAAGTAAAGAGACAAGGTCCTTTCCAAAGAACTCAATGAAGTTCAGAGGAGTGATTCACAGAAGGAAGCTTCTTGTGCAAGGCATGGCTATGGAGTAAATGACACAGTTGAGAAGGTTTTTTGAGAAGGGTTTGTTGAGGTTTTCATCTCTTAGATGGCAAGGAAGAGCTTATCCCAGGCTGTGAGTATGGGACCATTGAAAGCAGGTCCAGCTTCACGAGATTAATGTATAGGAGTTAAGCCAAGGTATTCTGGCAAATGAGTTCAGAAAGAATACAGTTTAAATGGTAATGGGGAGGAAAGATTCTCAGGAATTTAGGGGTACTACATAAAGATTTTGATGAAGAGTCTGGGTGGACTCCACTCCATGTGTTCAGGATGCTGCAAGTCCTTCTTTGTCCTGTTTGTCTCTTCCATATTCTTTCTCTGTAACTAATGCTAGATGTAATGTCTTTGTGGTTTTTGCATCACCTGTTTCTTCCTTACTCTTCTGAAACAGCACTGCTAAAGCCGTTATCACTTTTACCTTCATCACTCCTTTATGAGATGCCATCTCCACTCCAGCTTCTGTTTTCTGCTTTAGGTGCTTTAACCCCCTTCAGAAGGCTTGGTGTGTTTCTCAGATCCTCACCAGAGCACAGTCTCACTGGGATACAGCAAGGGGTGTTAGCTTCTTTCCTGATTAACACCAGCTGAGGGGCATTTGCTTCTTTCCCCACGGACACAGTTTGAATCCCCATGTCTCCTGTTGCAGCATCTTCTGTGCTGTACCGTTCTTCCATTTGAATGACAGCCTCATCTATTTCCAGTAGTGATAAAAAGCAGTGTGCAGATTTTACTTAAAAAGCAAAGCTAAGTTCTAACTTGCAGGCTGGACACACTTGGTACCCTAATCCCAAAGGTTTAAAGAACAGATGGGTATGAACCAAACTCTGTTGTTTAAAGACGTTCCCCAAAGCCTATGTAGTTTTTGGTCAATCTCATAATATTAATGGAACTACATTTATAACTTTTGATCATGTGGGATGGGCAGCCCTGGCCTTCTGCTGATTCCTTCTCCCTGATGTTGTGCTTCTGTGCTTTCTTCATTGCTGTCTTTTACATGTCATGCCATCCCAGATCTTGTGTGTCATCTCACTTTCTGCAGATGTTTCCACAGAACACTCTCTCTTCAATGTCTTGGAGAATAATCTTCAGAGTTCCTTTAGAGCTGTAGTACTTAACAGGATTAAATAAAGAGAAGCTAATTTGCTGCTGGTTTTATTCCTTAGACATCTTTATCCCTTGTTGACACAGTCTCTCCTTTCTGTGTTTACTCTCCTCCTAGTTAATTTAGACTAACAGGGCAGAGGTCAAAGCAAGCTCAGAGCGGTGCACGAGATGAAAGTTCCTAAAGTCAAAGCACCACAGGGTGGTGTAATTTCAGAGAAGGTGCTAGGGAAAGGATTTGTGATGAGCCTGAGGTTGTCTAGGCTAGCCCAAGAGTAGAAGGAAGAGTATTGTCCTCTCTAGCCTAGACATCCCCCTTTATCTTGGGTGCATGCTGCCTTCCCATTTTCTGGTGGCAAAGCTTAAGTACTCATTTGTATGAATTTCAAGGGTCCTTTTTTAAATGTAAGGTAGTGTAGTAAAAGCAAGTAAACAATCTCACAGTGAAGAAAGGAAGGTGAAGACCTTCCTGCTGTCCTTCCCTTCTCTAGTTAACACAGTTTAATAGCTCTTAACAGCAATCTCCCAAAGGACTGAGGGCCAAAGAGCAGGCTACTGACTGAGGGGTGGTATTTAGTACATTGTCACAGATGTTTAGTGTGTTGCCACAGATGGTTCCCATGGGGGGAAAAAACAACAGCCAGTTCAAGGCTGTGAAGTCCTGGCAGTGTAGGGCTTTTGGGCCAGCAAGAGTTTCTCTTAAGACTTTAACCCTCTGTAGTGCTGCCCAGTGTGTGGTGGAGCCCCTGAGAAATGGTCAGGCTTCTGCCCATTGCTGGCTGACAATCTATTGGGAAACCCAGTTAAAGCAACTTGATGTTTCAAAGTAGTTAAAACATGGAATTTGCATGGTTTTTTCCACATTTGCATTTGAATCCTGTGGGAACCTCAAGTTTATGTAGGGGATGAAGAACCCCACATCTTCGTGTTGATCTTCTTGCTGCCTTGTGTCAGCTGGCAAAGGTGATCTAGAGGCTTGGCCAAGCAGAACAAGGCACAATAGTCTGTGGGAGGTCACTGGTAGGTAAATGTGGGGATAGCACTCACAGCAACATCCTCTGAGCTGTCTCCTGAGCACTGGCAAATTTGGTCTGCCTTCCTGACTGCATGTCATCTCGCCCTGTTGGGACTAAGCCCACTACACAGCTTCCAGTGCATACACAGTACAAATATAATGAATCGAAGAAGACTGCAGTCCTCATCTCAAGCATTTTTCTGGGCTTTCACTGAAGAAGCATGCAGCCAAATTTTGCTGTTGCCTGGAACTTCATAGGGCTAAAATTGAAATCTGTTCAAATGTGTTTTGTGCAGCCTACCAGGCTTAGTTATTGGTCTCTTCTTCATAATAGCACCAGCTAAAATGAATAATGATGGTCACCTCCTACACAGGCCCTGGTTCAACCTGCCAGAGTCCCAGTGGCTTCTCCATGTAAGCCACAGTTCCTGAGATTCTGCCACCATTAGCTTTTAAAATAAAATTGTTTAACTTCTGGGCTTGTTCCTTTCATAAAGCTGAGATGCCAGTGCAGGTACTGGGCCTGCTGAGTCCTCTTTCTGTCTCTGCCACAATTGGGAGGCCTCGGCAAAGTCATCGTCTGTGGATGGATGAATTGGAAATAATCGACTTCCCCTCTCAGGTGTTCTGAGCTCAGTGACTGTCCAGCTGACAAGTGTTCCTGCACTTAGAGCAGACTTGATGGGTATAGTGTGAAATATTACAAGAAGCTTGAGAAACCAAGCATGTTCATCTATTTTGTGTAGCTAGTGCTTGCGGAGACATTCAAAGTATGAGGGAGGATAGGAAACACAGACTTGCTAATGTTCAGTTTGAATGTAGGTGATACCAAATGGCCTTTGAAATCCTGATGCTTATAAGGATCATAGGATAATTCAGGTTTCTGGGACCTCAGAAGGTCTCTACTGCAACCTTCTGCTTAAAGCAGTCAACTATGAGCCAGACCGGGTTTACCAAGGGCTTTATCAGGGACACCTTCTGGCTAAGCTGGGCCCATGCTCACATTTTCAGGAACTAGACAAACATATCTGAAGGTTGTGTGCGTAATCAATAGGTGTGTTTGGGGTTGTTTTTCCACTTTGCTGAATTGTAAGATGACATCTTTTCCATGTAAACTGAATTTGAATATTTTTATTTTTTCCTCAGTGCAACACTCGAATACATCATGAACAAAAACTTTCATTTAGCCCAGATTAAAATGTTCAGATTACTTGTAAGGAGCACAAGGGAAAGAAAAGTTTAGAGTGTCTGAAAAGTGTTAGAGGAGGAGCAGGTGGTGGGAGCGGCTCTGGTTTGAGCACTCCTTGAGGGTGTAAGACTGCAGTGTGTGATTTCCTCCTGTGCCTGGGAGAACACAATTGTGGCTCACTGGAGATCACCCCAACTGCCAAGTGGAGTATCTTTGAGTATTTCAATGTGTAATGCAAAATAAAGTAATTCTAGCACTGGCACCCCTTATTGAACTGCCCAGTGGATCAGACGCTTGTGTTAGGCACGACATCTGGCTCCCAGGCTTCGCTGAGTGTCTGGGTGTTCAAAGCAAAATACTGTCAACAAGAGCATTCTGTAAATTGGGGATTAGGTCGTTCCTGTGGGAACTGATGGCTTGTGTCCGCTCAGGTAGGAGGAAAGAATTAAACCAAACTTCCCAAAAAATGTGTTTGAATGCCCAAATCACTGATGAAGCTACTGGTTAGAGAAGTCACTCTTCCTCTGGCTTTTTCTTTTTTAAATCTGTTTCTTCCTCACAGGTGGGATTTGGTGGATTTACAGATGTTTTTCAGCCTGTGAAAGACACATTTTTTTTCATTCTGAACACTTTTTGCTTAAAATACTCTTATGTCCGGGCAGTGAGAGCAGGACCAAAAAAAACCTCCCATTGTGGGTAGCAGGAAGTTGCAGTTGCCTCAGCTGAACCGGGGGCACTGCAAGTAGGATACTGTCATGCGAATGAAGCGATCTTTTACTAATAATCTGTTAATCGCACATCGGTCTCCTCCTCTTAGCAAGTCTGCAGAGCCTCTGAATCCCTTATGTACAGGAATGTAATAGGCAAGCAGGAATTTACTTAAATGTGTAACAGAAGCACATGGGTTAAAGCATGTGGGGATATGAACGTTTAGAAAAAAAGTCACTCTTATTTTGCCTCTTCTAAGGAACTTTAAGTTACACCGCACTTTATTTCAAAATGAGAGAAGCTATACAGGCATTTAATCCAGCTACTTCAGTGAAAATGCTTACACTTTCACCTCTGTAGTTTTTTGTGAGCATCCCTTGGTGTCTGTTGGTGCGAGCCTGTTCCAGGTGACATCCCAGTAGCAGGCTCATGAGGGATGTGCCAGTGTAGTTTGTTTTAGTCTTTGAACTTGGTTCAGATCTTCTAATGTATAGCCCACCATGGTATAAGACACCAGTTACCCTCATTCCATTTACTGAAGAGGGTAAGTACCACTTACTCATTCCTGCTTGGGTTTTATAGCAATTGAGGCTTATATAAAACTATGTTGGCATCTATTTGTCTCATCCAAAGGCAAGGGTGTGTCATCAGCCAGAATTAAATTGCTAGCCGTTTTGCATTATCTAAAGTATCCTGTGCTGTTTGGTCAAACTTTGTATCCTGTATAAAAAGCTAAAGGGACAAGGCTTTTTGGCATATTTACAGCAACTCCTCACCAAGTCTTCAGGAAATTATCTTGAGTTGCTGATCCCAGGGGAAAAAGGAGCCAGATAAATCATATGCAAAGCAGATCTGGTGGTTGGTGTGCTGGGCTTACTGTACACATTGGGCCTTCTTACATCATTGAATTTGCTGCTCTAAATTAAATGTAATGTACAGCTTAACCTTGGATACTCTCCAGTTAGCACTATGTGGGGTCCCCAGAATGCTGAAGGCTGCTGCGCTTCACACAGTGACTTGAGATCATGCACCTTTCCTCCTCTCTTATCTGATGTTTTTCTCCAGAAACAGGATAACCTGGAAAGCTATGGGAAAAAGAACTGCCCAAGCCATTATATAGTCTTTTTAAACTTGATATAGAAGTGAAAGAAGGAAACCAAAAAATAACAGCACAAAAAAAAAAAAACAACCTAAAAACAAACAAAAAAACCTTGGGAGTGGCTAGCCATAAATGCATGTGACTCATGTTCAGGCTCCAGCCTTACAGTAAATGCTCCCCTCCTGGTCCCAGACTAGCCTGCAAAACACCCAAATTCCGTAAAAGGGAAAAACTGGAACCAATCCAATGAGATGTGACAGCCCGTGTGAAACAGATCATGCCAGGTGCATATCCCTTCAATTCACTTAGATGGGATCACCTACCAGATGTACGTGCCCACATGTTTCTCAGTTATCACACCTGTTCGTCCAGAAATGGTGAATGCTGGCAGAAGTCAGCAATTACATGGATACTAGGAGGGGGAAAGGTGCATAAACATCAATGAAGAACATGGCACTGGAATCAAACCTGTTGTGTTGTCTTAATTTAGCCCCTTTGACTGTATTTCAGAACAACTTCTAGTTACCTAAGGGCACCCTATTCTTCCCGGGGGATGCTCTGCCCCCTCCTGGGAACACGCTGCTGGGACCATCACTTTGGAAGTACATTATGTGTTACTTCATGTATTAAACCCAGGGGCTCACGAATCATTCAAGCCTAAAATTATTTAACGGAAAGTCTTCCAGATAGTAAGATTTTTTTGAATTTGTGGGGTAGGAATGAAATGAAAAGACAGCTTGTATACATACTGTGAAATAATTTGCTGATAGACTTTTTTCTGGGGGTAGTTTGCCAGTGCATGTGCGTAATCAACTGTTTGTGGAGTTGTCCACAGCAAGACATCTTGTCAGCACAAAACTTGGCACAGAATGCGTAGATACCCCAAGCTCAGAGTCGCACAGCTTTCTATGTTGTTGGTCTGTGGCTTACTGCAGCTGGTGTGGAGCAGGGGTTAGTGAAGGAATGGGACTCCATCCAGTCAACTGCAGATTTTTGTGCTCTCGCTCTTCTCGCGTACAGAGCCCAGCCCTTGGACTTCTGCCTCCTGGGGGCAGCTCACTTGCCCTGGGGCTACACTACCTACAAGCATGGTAGCAAGGCATCTGTGGTGGAAGCACCTCTGTGCTTGCATTGAGCCAACAGTTGGGTGTTGCTGGGAGGGGATGGCGTTTCTTGTGGTGAAAAGCTAAGCTTTGCCAGGTTATGTCCATCTTGTATGTGGATGTACACAAATCTCTAATGAGTGGAGGTGATTTTGAAATGTAGTCGAGGCCGTAGGTCTCTGACTGGCTAAGTCCCTGTTGAAACGCTCGTCACGTGCCAGTCCTTCCCCTGTCTTAAAAAGCATCCTGGGAAAAAAAGAAAACAAAGTTAAATCTGACTTTCCTGTGACATAAACCACTTGAAATTACCAAAGCGCACATCTTCAAATTTGCAGGACGTTTTTAAAAGAAAATGTAGGGAAGACAAATATCACAGCAGTGATGTTGAAGCCATGATGGTCTAATGGTACAAGCAAGGCTACGCTTGCAGGGCAGTACCTTTTATTAGACCAATTCATATGATTAGAAGAAAAAGGCAAAATTTCAAACACTTTTTTTTTTCTCTTTAGGTCTGAAATGGAACTATTTTACTCAGGTTAAATATAATTTCTCCTAGTTTATTGACTTTAGGCAAACATTTTGACAATTTAAGCATAAGGTGTATTTAGTCCTTATGGTGCAAAAGAGGAGTATAAGCAAGGAGGCAGCATTAAGTTCACTAGTCCTGTGGGACAAAGGTAGAAAAAGGTTGTTATAATTAAAACACTATTGTTATGATTCAGAGACCATCTAACAGCCATGCAGGATCATTTACCAGCAAACCCAGTGCCAACAATGCTTACAAAAACTGAACTAAACGGAAGTTTTGTATTTACGTCAGATCCCAGCCAGGACAGTGGGTAGGGGAGAGGAAATTCACTGGCAAATGGAAAAGGAACTAAACAAAATTGGCAGGGAAAGAAATGTTATTTTCCAGCCTACAATAGGATATGACAAACAATAGATGTAACTTACAGTTATTTATAAAAAAGGTCCTTTTGGGGCAGTGACCTTCTCATCTAACTTTTGTAGAAGATGGATGTTCACCCCTCTAGGGGAGGGAGGGCAAGCAGGGAATATTTTAGATTTAACACCTCGTTGCTCTCTGCCTAGGCTATGGGAACCTGAGCCCCAGCACTGTGGCTGGCCGAATCTTCTGCATCTTTTTTGCACTCTTTGGGATCCCCTTGAACCTTGTACTCCTGAATGAAATTGGGCAGCTGATGCTGTTGGGGGTTCAGCGTTGTGCCCGTCGTCTAGAGGAGGTGTTTCACTGGCAGGTAAGCAATGTGGACAGGTATGCCTCACCCTCAAGTTCAGGAAAGAAAAGACAGAAAGGGGAACCTCTGTCTCAGAAGGAGAGCCTGCCTGCCTATTTGGCCAAAAAAGCAATAATACTCAGGAATAACTGGAAGCAAATAAATTTAGTTTATGACAGCCCTATGAGGTGTCAGATAAGGTTGTTTATTAATTGAGGGAACTTCTGTGATGAATGGCTTCCCCTACAGCAACACAAGTGCTGGAACCTCAGAGACGTGCACAGTCCTAGAATATCTGGTCTGTTTATCATCAGTCATAGTTAGAATTGCATGTGGAAGTTACATGGGAACATTCGTGGAATAGGCTTTAAACTGTCATGAATTTAGGACTTATGAAGGTGATGCCCAGTTTGTGTTGACTGGGAGAGCTACACCGTTTATTCTGGTAGAACATCATGACGTCATGAATATTTGTGTGTTTTTTATGGAGTCCAGCATCATCTGCAGCCAGACACTGAGCTGGATTTTTTTTCTGACACCCTTCTTGAGACAGTCTTCTCTTTTTTTTCTTTTTTTTTTCTTTTCCGTTTTACTAGAAAAAAGCTTCCCTCCTGATTAAGACCTGTGCACTGGTAACTGGCTTGTTATTGTTCCTCCTGCTACCTCCCTTGTTGTTCACTGACAAAGAAGGCTGGTCTTATGAAGAAGGCTTCTACTATTCCTTCATTACCCTCAGCACTATAGGATTTGGAGATTATGTGATTGGTGAGTACTTCACATTTCATTGCGTTCACCTTCTAAACATCAAAGCCAAACACGTGGCATATGAAGCTCCCAATTTGGCAGTTTTACACCACTAGCAATCCACGGACCTGATGATAAATATGTTGTGGCAGGCATTTGACAGGTTTGAGAAGACATGATTTCTGAGATAGCAATGCCACACGTGGAAGAACAAAGAAATCGTTTCCTGGTCAATGAGTAATCTTCCAGCATTCAAGTGATCTGTCCCATGAATGACTACAACACCAGACTGGAGTGCTACGTTTTTAATCACAGCAGTCGCTGGTGACACACTTGGTGCGCTCCAGCGCATCAGGAGCAATTAGTTTTAAGCAGATGCTACTCTGCATCACCATTAGCAGACAGTAACCATTTCCTCTGTCAAAACCCAGAGAACTGCTTTCTAAAAGGCAGCTTAAGTCACTTAGGTGTAGACTATCAGGCACCAGGCACAGCCTAGTTTTGGTTGCCAAAACCCTTTGCCAGAGGAAATGGGTTTGGACCCACGCCCGATGCATTTGCTGAAACACAGGACACACCTTTTTGATAAAGACTTTCTCATTAAAAACAAATTGATTATAGAAACACGTGCACCCTTGAATCCCTGGAAGACAGAAAGACTAAAACACCTTATTATGGATTCTTTTTTTTTTTCTTCACAGCGCTTGCGTGATGCTTGTACAACTTTGTGGCGGTTACCTTAGGACTTGTCTATAATGCATCAAAGTTATGACTAGAGCTTGTGTAGGCACACTTAAATGAGCTGGAAATGAGCTTGGGTAAGGGTAGCTGGATGGAGCTTAACAAAAGCTAGCCGGTTCAGCTTTTCCCAATGCTGATTTTGTAGATGACGCTGAACTCCGTGTTGCAGCAACTTTGCTTCTCTCAGTTTCTGATAACTGATTTTGAAGCTCTTCTCTAGTATACCTCCCTCTTCCAGGCATACTTTCACCTGTATGGTACCTTTGTGACTGGCATGCTGCCATAGATATGCTAGGTTCAGTATGGGAATAATTGAATACATCAGTGACCTGTGGTGTGTAGAGGCCAAACCATTTTGGCCTTACAATCCCATGTTTGTGGCTTATGTCTCAACTAAAAATTGAGCAGGACCAGGGCATGGGTTCAAGTGACAGTCACTATTTCGTGACTGTCACACTGTTCCCCTACCAGTGTGGTCTGTGGCACTGTTCTGGATCAGGTAAATTCAGGGGATATCACGTGCCAGGAGTGATGCCCGATGTTCACTTTGGACACGGATGCTTTGTTTTGGGGGAAATAGAAGCTAGACTATGGGATTTGGATTTGAAGTCATAGAGTGGTCTCTAGCCTGTTTTTTTTTTTTAGTAATATTGATATAGCTTCTTTTACTGGCCCTGCAACCTGTTAATTTACACACTCAGTAAGGCCTTCTATTGGACACAGCATGCCATGTAGGTCCTAAACTGCTGCTGATCTTCTCATCCCCAAGACTGCACCTATCAGATGGTCTCTGTGGAGAAAGCATTGTCTTTAGAAGGCTCAAATAGCCCTTACATCTTGTTTTCATTTATTTAGAACCAAAAGTGTGGCGTTGCCCCAAGGGAATCACAAAGTACCTAGCTGAGTAACCAGACAGAGGCAGCATAATTTCAAGCTGTCTTCCAAGGCTTGGTTTTTTGTAGAGCTTTTAGGACTGCTCTGGCCCCTTCCCTCCCGCTCGTAGAGGCGTGCTCGCTCATATGTGGCTTAACAAGATACGTGCACCGGTACATAAAACCTGCTTACCTGTCTGCCTGCTGGGGGCCCTGTTACGGACTAACACAATATTGTGATGCTGAGTGATAAGTAGAGAAGTGAAACTGTGCGCTTAAATGTGAATAATTTCGCTTTGACATAGATGTAATTTGGGACTCATATTTCTTTCTTATGGGTAATCTTTACAATTCCTATGGAGTTCTAGGCTGTTGCTGACCTGTCATGAAATGTACATACTTACAAAGTCGATTCATGCTACGTAGATGGTATACTCATGTTTTATATTTCCGCTGTCTTTGTGTTACATGTAATGCCTCCTTTGAGGCACTCTTGATCCAATGTAGAAATGTTTTGGGTGGTTCTCTTGTAGGGATGAACCCAGACCGCACCTATCCAGGCTGGTACAAGAATGTAATCTCTCTGTGGATCCTCTTTGGGATGGCCTGGCTAGCACTGGTTATCAAATTTTGCATCAACTTTCTAGAGAGCTCCAGTGACTTCTGTCAGTGCAACAAGAACAACACAGAAATGGCAGAAGACTTAATGGATGGCAACAAAAATAGTACAACGGGACTTCACGATGTGGAGATCTGCAATGACAAAGACACAAAAACAAAAGAACCAGGTGAAACTCACACCTACACAGCTCCTGCAGAAGCACTCTAGGGAAGAAACATACCCTTGGTGTCCCTTAAGTTTAAGCGCACCGGAGACATGCCACTTAGAAATGCGGCAACGGAGCTGCCCTGACATTCATATGGGGTGAAAGCTTGCTTATTGAACTTGAAATGTTTCTATTCTGAATTCAGCAATGACAACAAAATGTTTCATTTGCAGCAGCACCAAGAATTCCCAACAGGATTTTTAGCCAAAATTAGATTTACGGAGATATTAGCTACCATCTCATCTCAATATATGAGGTAAACTTTGACATTTGTACACAACACTAGCTGTTGTCCTTTTCTTTGCATGCAAAGTTCTTGTAGCGTCTAATTGTATGTATATGGCATTTTGCAAATACCACAATTAGAAAAACAAGTGCCATTTACTGCAGGAAATACATTGCATGTTGCTAAAAGACTTAATGGAAAGCACTATTTAAAGCCACCTGACAGTCACTGCAAATGTGCTTCACCACCTATATGCTTGTGCTCACCAAAAGGGTAACGTGCTTTCTCTTTCTGATCATTAGTATATGGATGGCAATGAGGCAGATCCTGTAGAGGTCCCTAATAGAAACAGATCATTCATTTTTTTTAAATAGAAATTTCTACATCAGACATCCACCGATACTAAAAAGAAACTAGGTAGCTAGGCTATTCCTTACTCTAGGATTTATGTATGGATCATCCTTTGTAAAGTATTATGTAGACCAAATGTCATCAGCTGAATGTGACAGTTCATTTAGATAGGTTTTTATTTTGACACATCTTGGAAGCAAGAAAAGGAGAACTAGAGGCAATATTAAGTGCTTGTGGTTCCAACGTTATCCCATGGCCAATGTTAACAAGGGCTACTTTAACCTAGAAACAGACTGAAGTATCTTCAACTATGATCAAGAGATGCTAGTCTGATGAATTTCTCATGTCTTGAACGGTGTATCTGTTCTAGCTAACATCTTTTATATAATCACGACTATCTTTTGATCTGTGGAATGCCAGACTTCCTTATTTGGCCTCTGTGTCAATCATGAAACAGAGCTGTTTGGTTTATTTTATTAATTCCATTAAATTCTCAGAAATCTTTTGATAAGTTATGCCATTTACAAAGGCCCAACACAGTCTAACTCCTGCTGCCATTTATATACCCATGTCTAATCTTCTTGTTTTCTTATTCCTGATGTACTACTTGCATCCTAGAGCATTAATTTTAGAAACTTGACCATAGCAGTAAACCAGAACGAAGCATTTGGGTGAGCCTTCAGCCTCTGCATTGGATCAAGATTCCACATGGACAGTGGAGAAAAGACTGAAAATGCAGTCTGTTGGAGTATGGGACTCAGGAATCAGAAATATCCATAGCTGAATTCACAGCAATGCAGTGAGTGAAAAGTTTACAGTCTTCATGAACACAAGTTCTGGAACTCTTGCTGACTCCATGGTAATAAAAGTTCTCTCAAATACTGTTTCAATGGGCAGCAGAGATAAGAAAGAGGGGTAGTGGAAATCTCAGTTCATAGCTGGGAAACTGATGCCAAATAAATACATTTCAATTTTTTTGAACATTGGGTAATTTCTTTAACAGCCTTTAGCATAAACTTGTCTGCTTCTTCTGTGTTTTGTCTAGCTTATACACAATGTAGGTTTTACTAGTCTTCATAATGGGCTGGCCTACAATAAGACCAAAGCGTCTTTCTTTAAACCTAAGTGAATCATGATGCCACAGTATAAAATGTGATACCCCTTTATGCATATCCTTTTCACCTTCTTTCAGGTGCAAAACCTAGTAAATATAATTGTATCATAAAACCTTGATGCCTAGAAGGCGGTAGGGAATTTCTACTGTCAGAGCATGGGAATGACTATGCTAAATCTCTTTCAACTTTAACTTAAAATGTCACAGGCTTTGGGGTTTTCTACCAGCTCTGCTCTCGGACGAGAAGGCTCGGTTGAGAAGAGTTTCGTCTTCCTAATTTCAGTGTCTATTTTATTAATCACATCTAATTCATGTTCCCATGTATTTATAGTTTGTGGATGAGGCTTTCAAAAGTGCCTAAGAGGTTTCGGCACCCTGGTCCCACTTAATTGCGGACAGTGTCACATGCCTTAGGACAGCTAATATACACTTCTGAGAGCTAAAAGGAAGAGGAACTCTAGGAGTAGTCCTGAAAAAAGGAAAAAACAGTAATTTTTCATAGATCTCAGTGCTTCTACTGTATGTCAGGGTTCAGCCACAAACCAAAGCACATGGCTGGGTCTCAAGGTGACTCGATATCTGCCCCATCAATCCTTGCTGATTCAATTCCTTCTGCAGCTGTGCTGTTGTGTTACCCAGCAGCTCAGCACCAGCATAGTCCTGCCACTAAATGTCCGATACGGCGAACTTACAGGAGGCACATTTGAACTCATTGCAAGCCACATGTAACTCCAGAGCTGCAAGTTGCGTGCTTGTGTCCTGGATCACCTAAAATAATATGAAATAAGTGAGTCAAATATCATCTCTGTCTGGATTCTCTGACCCCAGATTAGCATGTTGTCACTTACTAATATCCTTTTATTGACAGTTCCTCAGCTGGCTTTTGATAGAGACAATAGATATTATTGTCTCTGAGTGCCCACAAACCGCTGTGCCTCTAGTCTTTCTGTTCTTTATAAGGCTGTGCTGTGGTTAAATGACATGGATTAACTTGTTCCCAGCGGGATGAGAAGAAAGTTGAGTTTTGCAACATCACGCAAATATCATCACCAATGTGTCTACTCTACCAAAATATGAAAGGTTATCTGCTCAAGGGTAAAATAAAGAAAACAAAAGCATCATGCTGTTATCAGTCTTGTCATGGCTGACTTGCAGTCTTCTGTAATCTGCATTGGAAAATTACAGATGCTCCGTGGTGGTGGTTTTTGTTTGGTTTTTTTTTTATAATGTCTCTTCCTGTTCAGATAAGTGTGTAGTTTCCAGTAGTGATTTTGGGTTAGATTTTCACTGTTACTTTTCACTGGTCGATTCTTCCCTATTATCCTGTTTTCTTCCTTGGGAGAAGCAGGGGCTGGAAACAGGTTTGGCTAGTAATGGTAGTTGTAAATATTTATGTAACGTCAGTGTCCAGAGGCTTTTTCACAATCGCATAGAGCATAACGTGCTTCTGACCTTTATGCAGTTTCCCACGAAATCAATCCCTTAAAGCAAGAAAACAGGCCCCTCTCTAGCTCCACTACTCTAAGGACAAGGCCTGGCTTCAGCGTCAGGTTCCTCCTGAACACCAGGAAACTTGTTCACTATGAGGATGACTGAGCGCTGGCACAGGTTGTCCAGAGATGCTGTGGAGTCTCTATCCTTGGAGATAATCAAAAGCCGTTTGGACATGGTCCTGGGCAACCAGGACCTCTCTAGGTCCCGGTTGAGGTAGGTAACCCTGCTTTGAGCCAGGGGAGTTTGACTAGATGATGTCCAGATGTCCCTTCAACCTCAACCGTTCTGTGATTCTGCATTTCCAGGTCAAGCCATCCTCTTCCTCGTAGCTTACAGTCTGACACTGTCATCAAACTATCTCCATAAACATTCAGGTTGTACTCACAGCGGGTCTGGTAGACCTGATTATTCCGAGAGAAGAAATGCATCTTTCCATTCTGAGCGAGCTCAGTGGAGTGGTCTATTTATGTACATTTTTAATAAAAAACATAACAGAATTTTCCTTTATCTATGCAGATATCAACCAAGATTTAGGCTCCATTGCACTGGGCAATTTGTAGACACTAATTCTTTTTCAGAGATCTTGCAACAGTTTTATACATAGGATGGTGCAGAGAGATACAGTTGGTTGGGGGGGTGGGTGTCTTCTCCAGATGTTGAGAGTGCATTGTGCTGTTCCAAAACTGTGCAATAATGTTCGGCTTGGTGTAGCCTCCTGTCATTGTTACATATATGTTATATATATGCTTTTGTATATATATATTTATGTTATATATATGCCTACATGTTTCAGCAAAAGGATTTAATGCTTCATCTCTGACATGCTTCAGGTAAGGCAAATTATACCTCACTTTTTGTTTAGTTTACACTTTCTAAATTAGAGGCTTACTAAGGTACTAATTGGATACTTACCAGTTGAATCAGGGCAAAATTTTAATGTAATTAGGTCTTACAAAATGAGCTTGGTACCTGCCATCTCTGTAAATTAAATATTCTGGCTAATGGAAGAGGGGGGTGCAATTAAAAAAAGTTAAGTATTGTTATGCTACGAATTAGGGAACCATGTGCTTGGTACTGTCTCACAGTAGTCCTGGCTGTGTGTGAGGTAGCATCAGGGCAGATCATTTTTGCGATTGAGCACCTTTTTGGTTTTAGGTGGTTTCTTTTTTCCTTTTTTTTTTTCCCCTTATATCTCATATAAGTACGTGGAAACTTACAGCTGAAATGAAGTTGAATCTGAACATCTAGGCAGCTATCTGTCATGCGGTGCAGTTCTGAGCAAAGATTCAAAGGTTTCTTAGAAAGATGAGTGATTACAATGGAACATTATTTGAGCCCTTAAAAATTCTCATCTCTCAGGACTGAGATTCAAACAGCTACTTTGGGGTGGGTTTTTTTCAGAGATGAAGTGATATACATGTTTTCAGATAGTACGAAGCAGATAGAGAGGATCTCGTACCTTCAAGTTCAATTCCTGTTGCAATAAGAGCCATTGAAAAGCTGTCACTGTTGTTGGAGGAGAGAGCAGCAACGTGGCATTCAGCAACTGCATACTGGGATAGGACAAAATGAACTTCAAGAAAACATGTGAAAACTGTTTTAAGATCTTCAACGCTGAACAAGGTTTCAAAGGATTATTGTATTCTAAAGCTGTTGATGTTAACGTATGTGTAGGTGTGGTCTCCAAAACTTTTTATTCCTTTTCAAGTTTTGAGCTAACGTACCTTTATTTTTAAGGGAAGTTGTACAAGATGATATTCCCAGTAAAAAACTGATAGAGCCATAGTGCTCGAGTATAGGTGCTAGAGCAGAAGCAATGTAGTGTAAGTGAGAGAGGCTTTGAAACTGATCGCCCCCCTGTACTTGGCACTGGTGAGGCCCCACCTCGAGTACTGCGTCCAGTTTTGGGCCCCTCACCACAAAAAAGGCATTGAGGTGCTGGAGTGGGTCCAGAGAAGGGCTACGAACTGGTGAGGGGTCTGGAGAATAAGTCTTATGAGGAGCGGCTGAGGGAGCTGGGGTTGTTTAGGCTGGAGGAAAGGAGGCTGAGGGGAGACCTTATCACTCTCTACCACTACCTGAAAGGAGGCTGTAGAGAGGTGGGGGTCGGTCTCTTCTCCCAAGTAACAGGCGATAGGACAAGAGGAACTGGACTCAAGTTGCACCAGGGGAGGTTTAGACTGCATATTGGGAGAAATTTCTTCATGGAAAGGGTTATTAAGCATTGGAACAGGCTGCCCAGGGAAGTGGTTGAGTCACCATCCCTGGAGGTATTTAAAAGATGGGTAGACATAGTGCTTAGAGAGATGGTTTAGTGATGGTTTTTGTCAGAGTTAGGTTGATGGTTGGACTAGATGATCTGAAAGGTCCCTTCCAACCCAGGCAATTCTATGATTCTATTGTTTATGGTAATATGTAACCTGCTGCTTCTGTGTTCCCTGCTACTGACTGGAGCATAAGATTTAGTTCTTGAGTAACACAAGTTTCCAAAAATCTCTAAAACAAGTGCATGCTTACCAAAGCAAGCTATAACAGATGAAAACAGAAAGAGGGGGAAAATAACAGGAAAGAAAATGTGGAGAGGGAGAGAAGCCTGTGGAGTTTCTTACTCATTCCTAAGGAACCTGCTTGTCAAACGTGATTAGGTTCATACATTTCTTTTTGGTAATGCCTTTAAAAACTATCATTTAAGTAAATGAATCGGTCTGTGTTTAGTCAGTGATAACGGGAAGGCTTCAGACAGCCATTATCTGAGTGAATATAAAGGACTAATGTGTAAAGGCAGGGTTGTACAAACCTGCCACCAGAGGCAAAACTGAAGAAGACACAGATAAGGAAACAGAACAAGGAGGCACACAGTAAGCATAGGGTCAAAAAGAAAGGATGAGTTGAAGCAAGCAGAAATCCAGTGAAGCAGCATTGGCCCAGCTGGCTATGATAAATGAAGAGTCGGTAACTGAGGGGAGCTCTCAATATTTTAAAGAATTAGTATTAACCTAATTTGAATAACTACTGATCAATAGGGCATGATTGTACCATAGCTGCTGTTACCCTGCACGTAATTCTATTACAAGTTGGGGTTGCAAGACGGTGTTTTTCAAGTATTTCAGTTCTCTTCCAGATTAGTGCTGTGGTTAATCCCTTTTCCCAGTACTCTTTCGGATCCTCCCACTTAGAACATTATCCTGGTATTGAAGATGCCCTGCACCTCAAATAGATAAAAAGGTGCCTTCCAAATACAAGAATAAATCAGTAAGCTTTGGGTTAAAATGTAAAAATGCTAATTTTATGATGTATAGCACAGAAAAATATAATCCTAGAAGGCAAATGGGGTGGATGACTGCTTGATGTACTAGAACCTGATGTAGAAGCCCAGCAGCTTAGCGTTACATGGTTTTGCTGTCAATGAAGCACAGTGGGGAGTTTAATTAGTTATGGGCTTTGAAATAAGGGAGAATTGTTCCTTAATACGCAATTAATATAAGTCAAGACTTTAATGGAGCATAACTAGTTTGGGTGCACCCAAAATAATGCCCCATCTCAGATCTTAATGAGGAGAGTCAAGCATCGTCACCATCTGGATGAGAGGACTTTTGAAGTTTTACAGCACTTGGAAGCCCAGAAATTCAAAAATCCTGAGTCATACTTTTCAATGTCTACCCTTTTAATTTTGAACTGTTATTGCAATGCACAGCATTGTGTCTCTGTGTGAAAGAAAGAGAAAAAGAAATGGTACTGCTAGTGTTCCCAAGTAAATTAAGGTCACGTTCATTCCTACAGCACATTCCCTGTATGGCTCCAACCCCTTTCCCAGCAAATAAAACAATCTTTAATGATTTCTTCATCATACAGCATTTTTTTCTCATCCTTTCTTCTCTTCTTACTTCTGCCTAATCAGTCTTGCTCCTGCATGAGTTCCCTCACCACTCCCAGGCCAAAATCAACTCTCTTCCTCTTGCTTTTCCTCTGTGTGCTCAAACACTTCTCCTGTGCCAGGAAGAAGTATATACAGCAGAGTCTTCTATGCTGGGGACAGCATTGTATAAAAAGCAAAGACGAGGGGGACGAGCAGAGGGATTTGCAGGAACTACTTTTCCTGCTCACACTCTTATCTTTTAATGATGTTAACTTTAGGATCCTGACTCTGGAGAGGGCTGAGATCTCCCCGGTATCTGCATCAGTTTTCTGACCTGCTGGTCTTCTCCATGAGTGGAGCAGAGGGGTCCAGACAGGCTCAGATGGCTTGCTTTCAGGTTGTTTGTAATTTACTGGAAAGCTGAAGCTTTTGGTGTCAGCTGCAGCCATTCTCCAAACTCATTTGGCTTGTGGAGAATTTGAAGGAATTGGCAACACTTAAGATCTTCAGGAAAAGCCTGAAGGAAGGTGGAGATGGTGTCACACAAGTTTGTCTTCCTTTTGAGACAGCATTAGCTGCAGTAATCCAGGAAGTACCATGCGGCAACAAGTAATCTAGGGAACTGAGCAGGGAATAGTCTTCCCTGGGGATCTCTATTAAGCAACCCAGCAACCCTGGGTGTTATTGCTATTTGTTCCATGATACTGTCGCCTTTTGAGCTCAGAATAGAATGTTTCATCTAAGCAATGAGTTGAAGGTGTAAGGATTGAATATGAGGATATCTTTTGATGTGACACAAAATATAACGATGACAACTAGTAGCCACAAAAAAGTGTACTGTATAGCGTTCTTGTTATGACACTGGACTAAAACTTTGGAAAGCTTGGGACCTGTCACAGAATTTCTGCATGATTTCACAAATAAGGATATTTACCACTCTATCTGCATCACCCCCTATATAGCCTCTAATTCTCAGGGTAACAGTACAATATTCCCTGCTATGCATGCAGTAGCTAACGGTGGGATTCATTGAATCCAGAAAATAACGAAAGGAGCTAAACAAGCCAGTGAAAAAAATAAGCCAAACAGGTGGACAGGACCCCAGTCTTACTCAAGCATAGCGAAGTGCCTTTGTCTGGACTATGTCCAGATGTTAGATGTAAAGCCAGTGCTTTTAAAGTGCTTGGGGCTCATATCTGGGAAGGAGGGACCTGTTTTCAAGTCTCCACTCTGGCTCAGGTAGGGCAGGCCAGCAGAATGACATGAATGCCACCTACCTAAGGTTCATGGGCAGGCCATCTCAGGTATCCTTGAAGCTGTTTCACTGCTCATAAATTATTAACTTGGCCATGAGGTGTGGAACTATTACCTACCCTCTTGATGAATCACTGCATGTGTAAATCTTTATGTGGATTTAGCTCTTAAGAAATGACTACAATAGGAAGAGAAAGAATAGTCCAGTGCTTGGATAGCAGTAACCAGAGGTGTGAAGAATTGCTGTCGCAGATGTTGTTGAGTTAGCTTTCATGGGTCTAGATACTTGTTGGTTCTCAGGCACTGTAACATCTTGGTATTAGATGGACTTGTCCTATAGTGGAGCCCTTAGCCCTAAGCAAGGTAAGCATGTTCCCCTTCTAATGTATGGGAATACTTAGATACATAATTGGGAGCCCTCCCTTGTTCTTTAGCAAGGATAGGTGCAGAAATGTCAGACTGACTCAGACAGGCATCTGTTTTCCCACAGCACTCAGCCACAATTCCTTCGGCAGACATACACATGACTTTTCTGTTTGTGGAAACCCAACAGAGACATCTCAAAACAGCCAGCAGCCAAATGGTTAGGGAAGTCACTTAGGTCAAAGCAACACAGGCTCATATTTCTGTGTGATTAAAATCAAGGCATTTAAATCTGTATCACAGCAAAGGCCCCAGGCTAAACAGAAGTTAGTCTTTCGCAGCCTCCTGAGCTAAGTATTTGTAGCAGGAATGAAAAGGAGAGCACCAGTGGTTGACTCTGTTGCTCACGGGTGAAGGTATGGGGGATATGAAAACGTGACGTTTAGTATCCATTCCCATTAGTGTTAAATAGTTACACCAAGTGGGAGGAGTGTACCTGCAGGCATTGAAAAAGACTCGACTCAAGGTACCTAGTAGCCCCAGTTCAGGAGGGACAGAGGCTTCAACTCCTGACCCCAAATCCCAAGCGAGCACCTGCTGAGTAGGTGGTAGCAATTTTGAGAAGGTCACTACCCCCTAAACAGGGGGGCTGAGGCACCTGCAGAGCAATTGCCACTGGAGAGCTCTGAGGATGCCAGCTACGATGCAGAACTGCAGAGCATGGTTTAGCTCTGCGGAGCTCGGTTAAGTCACATCAGACCTGAATGATCTGTTTTAAAGGATGTAGCTGTACGTACAGCTGGAACAACTGTGCAGTGCCGTTACACAAATAAATGACGTGCAGAAAGAAAGTCCAGCTGTGGGTGGGTGAGCAAGTTTCTCACCTATAATCTTCCCCACCATTTGAGTTGCCATAAAAGGGAGCTGTCAGAGACTGCCAATAGGAGGTGCGTCTCCCAGCCTTGCCCTCCCTTATCATATTTCTGAGCAAAGCCAGCTGATTAAGCAGGGTCTGGTGTGACTGACCTCTACATCTGGTTTGAGACCTGCACAGCAATCTATTGATTCATTCTTGCTAACAAACACAGGTACTAACTTTCAAGTTTGCAGCCCCAGATGCCTTCACTCAGATGGGCATGGGAGAGTTGCTTTAGGTCTTGGTTTAGATGTCTGTTAGCTCACTGTACAATTCGGCAAGTTGCTGTGGGTCAGGGCACTTCTAATCTGAGACATGAGGGATGCTGAAACAAGTGCACAGACACGCACAGCGGTACACACTAAGGTACAGGGGCAGGATTTTAAGTGCACTAGGTTATGTATAAGAGAACCGGTGAAGTACAGTAGGGGGAAATATAGGATCATGTTGTAGGAACGTGTGTTTCTGGAGTAATTCAAACCTTATCTGCACAAGGAAGTATTTGCCAGTTAACTTCAATTGCTGTTGCTATACCAGGAAACCCTCCTAACAAGTATAAAGCTCATATCGCTTTCCCCAGGGAAATAAAGGCTTATCTTATTGGAATAACTGCTGTATTCACTCTCTGGACCAAAACAGTTAGGCTGGCAAATCTTGCAAGAAGTAAGACTTCGCTAGCCTTTCACTTCTCTGTAATTCAACTTTGCCAATCATAAAATGGAATTAATGTTCCTTATTCTGTAGCTCCCAGAAATACCGAGAAGTCACTACTTGAGATTTGTATAATTTTTTTTTTTCAGAAATAAGATCTCTAATGCACCCCAGAGTGCTGTTAGTGTGCTGTGAGCACCCACACAATCCCTTAAACTAGGTGTTGTCTCTAGCTGGTGACAGCACCCACGCAGCTGTCGAGGAAAGTGAGACGTGGTCTGCATGGCTGCCAGTTCCTCAGCGGTAATCTAGTTCCCATTTCTGTGGGTAAAAATTGTCTGAGCGCACCCAAAGCTTCATCAGGCACGTCATGCTAAGCTCTAGCTACTGTGTGTGGCTGTGGGTGTGCAGTCCCGAATGGCAAGCGAAAAGTAGCTTTAGTAAAATCTTTTGGCGTACAAGAAACACGGGGAATCGCTGTCACTGCACAGATACCACAGGGCACCTCCAGCCTTCCCTTATCTCCTCCATCTCTAAAAATCTTATGCTTGTTTCTGCTTCTACCATTCTCTAAAATGCTTAGTTTGACTGAAAAGGGCACCGTAATGTTGCAGATTGATTTATGTTAAAGGTTAGACAAAGAACTCATCTCACCCGATATTAGGCATCTATATACAACTTAATCAAAGGCGCTTCAAGGGTATGATTTCTCTGACCCATTTTTAGGATAAGATGAATATCACCTGAACAGTGTGTATGTTTTTCAGTTGCTTGTATAGGAGGCCTTGGCATTGTGCTCATTAAGATGTTAGATGGATCACATCCTATAACTCTTTACTCGCCCTTTGTCTAGGCCTCTGATTAGTCATCTTCTGTGTTGATGGAAATAAAGCAATCACTTTTGCTTTTATTTTAGGTCAGTTCACATTTTGGTTTTCAGGCACTTGGCAGCTGTGTAATGTTTGGTTTGCAAACACTCCCAGGGAAGGGCTCAATCCAAGGCAATTATTTTCTTTACAAAGAGATAAAAACTCAACCATTTTTTCTTTAGTCATGCAGTTCGTAAAACAGTTTTCTGGTTTTCTACCCCAAAATGTAAGCTCCCGGCTCAAACTACTTATTCCTATACCCTTCATATGTTTTAACATCACATATTTCCACACTTCACCCAGGATTTTCCTGTGGTTCGGTGCTTGGTTTTTGATGGAGGTGGAAGTTTTTTTAAAACTCTTCTTTAACACCCCGGTCATTTTGGGAGCTGGAAAAGGCATGGACATGCCTACTCCATGCGACACGGGCACATGGACTAATGCTGACCTACTCCTACCTAAGCTGATGCATCTGAATGATGCACGGCAGCTGTCTTTGGAGAAAATAGCTTTGGTTTAAAAGCATCAGGCTTCCTTGGAAAGACCTTTCCTCCCAGGTGCTGTGCTACGCTGCGGCTACCGTAACTTGTGCTTCCAGCTGCAATGCTGCTGGATTAGGTGTCTCTGCGCCCGTGCCCTGCTGTGTGATGTATACATGCCAGCAGCCACCTCTTGACACTGCTGGCACCCCCATTTCATTACAATGCAGTGGAGAGTGCTGTTCTTAGGAGCCTTAATATGTTCTTGGGAGCCTCCAAAGAGGAATCATAGGGAGTGTTTAAAGCCAGCACTGATTGTAGGTTGTTTATAAAAGCCAAGTCTCACTTTAGCCATTTTCCCATTGGGAAGTCCTCAGTTAAACTGCAGATCCAATCTGCGTGCATCCTCCCCCTCACAGGAGTCTAGAGATCAAGATAATGGAAGAACACTAGATATATGCCAGATTCTTGATGGGATAAATGAGCATATTGTGATTAAAAGCAGTGGATCATATCTTCAAACAATGTAAATTTGTACAAACTTATCTCAGCCAAGAATGTAGGCCTACAGTCACATTTTCGGCTTGAACGGAAAGTTCACTCATAAACATGAGAGATTTAGATAGCAGGTCAGTCAGGGTTGTCCAGTCTTTCTCTTACTGGAGGCAAGGTGGGAGCTCTGGGCTCCTTCCAGTTAAGCCCCAAGTCAGGAATAGTGGTGTCTTATACGTTCCTGGTGCAGGAAGGACAGTTCTGATTCCCACTCCCACTTTTCCTTCTCCTTTCTGGACGCAGCAGCTTCTACCTCCCTTGAAGCAAAAGAGGCTCCCTGTGACCCAAAGCAGGCACTGGATCTGGACAAGACCACTTACCTGTTTGAAATAGTTTGGTCGGTCTGTGCTGCTGTTGTTCAAGGAATGTTTCATTTGGGATGTGCACATTCTCATTTGCACAGTGTAACCTAAGTATAGGGGTGCTCCTAGGTAGCCCAAGAGCCACTTCTAACCCATTGATGAGCCCATCTCTCCTCTAAGCGTTTTCTCTTTTTCAATCAAATGGTTTTAAATTATGTATCTGTTTGACCATACAATGCAGTAACCATCTGTTAAAGAAGCTGGACAAACCTGACTTGTAATGTTGGTTTCTCCAGTCCCTCTGAGGGGAGAAATACGAGTTACAGGAATACGAGTTACAGAAATACATCTGTTCTGATTCTTTCTTAGTTTTCTGTGTTCCTTATAAACACTGTTGAAAGGTTTTACTACCCGTATGCTTTGAGCATGGAATTCTCCTGCATAGGATAATCAAGACGGAGGAGAATAAAGCCTGCTGGATGTCTCCCTGTGGATAAGAAAGACACGGAAATTCTAGGGGCACCAGAGACGAAGAAAGCAGGTGAGAAAGAATCAGCTGAAAGATAACGCCATCAGACACCAAAAGCAAATAACGTCATGTGCAGGGACTAATTTTTTCTTTGTAATAGATGCATTAAATGGTTTAGCCTCTTCTATTTTTTCAGCTAAAATGTTTTCAGTCTTTTTCTTTAAAGATCATTTTCTTCACAGTATTGGAGAATGTAGAAATCAACATGTTGGGCTGGTTTGATTGCTGCTGCACTAAACAGCAGACCTCAGGCATTAATGGAAAGTGACAATTTAATTGGAAAGATCCAATTTTCCATTTCCTGGATCTATGAAATGTGATTTTAAATATAAATGAGAGTCAGACCCTAGGGGATGATCCAGATTGATTCATTTAAATTAACATCAGTGGCTGAGTGGATGCTCTTGTGTCAGTTCCTAAGTGATTTTTAAGGTGGTTAGATTGGAAAGCAGACAGATAGATGAATGAGCAGGTTAGCAGGTGAGACATCAGCATAGAGCAGAAGTCATGGTTACCATGACCAAGAGAGCGCAAAAGGAGCAAGCTGCTGGATGCAAGGATGCCAGTTAAACCACAATGGGCAGTGGTGGTTTTAGATCCATCCCTCTTCTCTTGATGAGCCCACCAAAAGATAAGAGGGGGCCTGAGGCAGGTCCCTGTCCCGCTCCTGAGATGTCAGCTATGGGAAGTGCTGAGGGCTCCCTCACTTGACACATGCTCTGCTTTGCGGGGGAAGACCTCTCCCTTGGGGCAGCCCAGGCATTACAGAGCCATACGGCAGCTGACATCCTGAAGGCCTTGCCGAGGTCACTGTATGTAATGAGAGTCTGGTAGTGAGAGAGCAGCTCATCAGAGGCGAGGCAAAGTAATGCCAGTGGCAAAGTGCATTGAAGTTGTTGAGGCAGTGGTGAAATCTAATTCACCCTGTCTTCTTGCAGAGTTTACTAGTTGTATGAAGTGAGGGTGTGCGGCAGCATTGTCCAGCTTTAAATGATGTAGGTTATCCAGGCTGTAAAATCCTTCATTTTCCTTTGAATGGCTTCCATACAACAGCCATAAACGTGGTTCTCCTTCCCCACTGCTCTGTTTATTGCTGCCAGGCTCAGGCCTGCTGTTATCCCACTGCTTATTGTTACTGGTCTCAGCTGTTCTGAAACAAGGACAAAACATCCTGTTCATTGGAGCAGGCATCTGGGAAAGGATTTTCATTACCTTCAATATCACTGTCTTTCCTCTCTCTTTATATATAATCTTTCACAGCCTTGCAGCAGAAAGGTTAGCTGATCCAGGCTTTTCCCCATCTCTGGTGGGAAGTTCGTGATACTCTGAGATGAGAGGGGTGCTTATGAGAGTCAGGAGCTGTACAAGCTGTCTTGCTGTTGTTGGGGAAGTCGTATGTACTAGGTATTCAGGTTTATTACCATAATGTGATTTGTGAATGCTGGGCTCTGCCTGCCCTTTCCTTATCACAGAGCTGCCCACAAGAAGTGGCCTTGTATGACATTTTGTCTTGTACTGTTGTTTGTGAACACTGAATTATGCAAGGGTTAGTTTATTATTCCTGGGTCACTCATGCACACTCCCACAGACAAGCCAGACAGCAATTTGGATCACACTTTCTGTTATAAAAGCATGCAAACCTACACCGAAAAGATCTGCATTCATACACTAAATCTCAGCTTTTTCTTTGCCTGCATTACTTGAGGCAGAATGCATCTCATGTTAACCTTAGAGGTGAGTTATAGGAAAAGGGCAAACCAGTGAACTGGATGGTTAGCTAGTAGTTTAGAGATCTGGATTCTGTTCTCTGTTTTCATTTTGACCTGCTGCTTGACCTTGGGACCTCTCTTTGTTCATCTTGTCTATTCAGATAGATGGGTTTCACTCACAGTCTACACTGGATGTAAGCACTCAAGTCAAGGGAATCAGGGTTTCAGGGTATGCCTGCATTGCAGTCTTAAGCTGTGCTCCAGCATGTGCATTTGCCTAAACCTCCTACTGTGTCTGCACAAAAATCTTGTTTGCTTGGCTTGGATTAAGTGATAAAGCTCAAGCTATTCCCAGCTGCTAATCAGTGGATTCCTGAGAATGCCTTTTGTTATGTATTCTTGGGTTGATGAGAACTGCGGACTGAAATAATTTGTGTCCCAGAGCTCCCCCACACCACCACCACCTCTGCCGCAGGGGAACACAGTAGCTGCTGGTTGTGTCCAAGGAGGAGCCAGGAAAGCACAGCAGGCACCAAAATTATTTGTAAGATACATGGCAGTCTCCCATTTCCTTGCAAGCCATGCAACCATCAGGATCCAGTCATTGGCCACTCACTCCAAAGTGAAGAGTCCTGGTTAGACTGGCTCTGGGGATTTCCAAGCTGCCTCCCTTTCTTCTGCCCTCCCGCTGCCAGGAATGGTAGAGGTGCTGTGCCGGGGCAGGAAGCCTGCAGAGTCCTTCCAAAACCCTCCCATCAGACTGGGACCCAGCCCACAGGGAGACTTTTCCTAATTTGTAGTGCGTGTGTCTTATCTGAGTGGCTTCAAGCATTAGCAAAGAAACCTACTGATTCAATATAAAGGCCTTTCATCTCCCAAATTTTGGGATAGCTGAGTGTTGCAAAAGTTAATTCTTTCCCACTCTGTGTAATCTATGACTGGTGCTGGTTTGAGTCTTATTTCTAGGCAACGCAGGACAGGAGTTGCAGTTCTTCCATAAATTTCTTAACACTCCAATAATATTTAAGATATTAAGATTCATCACTCTCACTACTATGCATTTTTGTCAATAATTATTGCTTGCAAATATCAAGTATTTAATGTCTGAAAATTAACTTTTTTACTGCCCCTAATTTATCGGCTAGTGTATGAGGTTACTCACTTTGCTTCCTCCAAAGCTGTGATTATTGATGACAATTTTGCTGATGAGTCGAGAGATGGGAAGACCCACCTGAATCCTTTTATCTGTCCACAAACATTGCTGTTTCCTGACACCATTAAGTAGGGGCCTCAATAATTCAAGATACAAATCTGACCAGTGAAGTGTTCTGTCCATGAAACAAACATCTGTTATTCACCATAGTAAATGAATCACTCTTTTCAAAGTAATTTGCCCATTGGATTATAATTTAACCCTTATCTGGAATGTGAACCAGGAACCTGGACGATGACGGGATAGTTAAGAAATTAAGTGTTGTTTCCTCATTCCTCCCAAGTGGTTGTGCAGAAAAATGATATTGTAGCTTTCGTTCAGCTTGTGTACGTGTAAACTCCTCTCCCTTTCCTGCTCCAACCATGGTTTGTATGGTACCACTAACACGATTAAAAATTACAGCATCCAAGAAGGACTGCTTCTACAGAAAAGGGTGGAGAGCCAAAAGTCCTTTACCTTGGAGGTAACAGGCTCCTGAATGGTGCATTAGCAGAGCATGGCAAATCGCACATGGATTGGGCTGCTAAATTCTTCCAAGAAAGAAACCTTTCTATTGAACTGTCCATCAGGTGCCTTGTATTTTGTGGGTGCTTGGAATAACTAATGGTTAAAAACAAAGTCTGGAAACTCTGATCATGCTAGCTGTAATTCTGTTGACAGCATGGGATTAGGACTGAGGTTGCTATTTCTTGTCTTTTTCTAGCTCACAGAGCCTTCTATGGTTGTGATAATTAAGCCTCAGATCAATTCTCTGGGTTGTTTTTCGTCACAGTTATGCACTGAGTCCAAGACTTTTGTTAAATTAATTTTTGAGATACTGAGATTTCATTTTATTTCTTTATTGTCTCTGCTGCAAGTCCACATTATCTCCGGGGACAGTGGCTGGCTGTAAGTGACCTGAAGGCCACAAAGTCGATGCTACAGGTAGGGGTAAGACTCAGAAGTCCTGTCTCTGTTACAGTTCTTCCAATCTTAAAATATTGCTTACTCAGCAACGTGTTTTTCAAACACATGTGATCCAGGCTTCTTTAAAGAGACATGTCATGACATTTTTTTAAAAAGCATTAGCCTACTCCCATGCCTTGAGAACCTTTTTCATTCTGCTTTATAGGTCAGATCAATTCCAATACTCAGACAGGTTGACCATGGGAAGAAAATCACTCATTAACCTCAAACTAGACCTAACTGATGAGATTTTTAGTTACGATTAGGTCAATGAAAACTAAATTACAATCAGGTGATGTTACAAACACCTGGTAGAGGGAGTCGCATGGGGTGAGATTCACTCAATGTAGACACTCACATCTAAACAAGGTACTAAATGCCCCTGATAATTAATGGAGAGAAAAAAGATGGCCAGGGCATGATTCATTTAATTCCTAAGTTGCTGGTGAAAAGACAGCAGATAAATCTTACTATAAAAGTATCTGTTTCCATTAGCTATAAAATGAGCTTCGCATGACTACCTCTGATAAAGATCCACATCATCAACATCTAAAGTTGATGAGATAAGCTCTCCCAGAGGATGAGATCCCACACAAAGGGTGAGTACAAATGTGGAGGTCACCCTGTGAATTGAACTCTGTAGTGCCAGAGCCCACAGTCAGAAAACAAATTATGTTTGCAGGATGCTGGAGAAGTCACCACTTGGAAGACCCACAGTCAGAAGCTCTAGTGCCTGCAGGAAGCTTGTACTTAAAATGCCAATAAGATTTGCAAGATACTTGCCGGAAAAGCAAGGTAGGGCAGAGGCTGAAGGGGCTCTGGTAATCCACCAAGCTGGTTAATTGAAGAACAAAGGTCAGCAGGATAAGGCCATGAGGGAGCCTAGCCAAAAAAAAGCCCTTTGGGCAGACGAGGGCATGTTTATGAGACTGATACACCCAGCCTGTAAATGCCTCCATGCCAGACGTGCAGGCACGAAAGCCCTGTGAGCACTTGCATGTGTGAGGATGTGATGTTCCCTGTGGCAGTGACAGCTTTTGCTCCCTGTCCACACTATGAGTTAGACTTATTCCAAGGACACTGGGACAACCTGAATGGGATTTGAGGTTCCCATTGATTCTTGGGTTTCAGACTGCCATTTCCATCTCTCCATCCCTTCCGTATCCCAGGTTTCAATCTCTGCTCCATACAGTGATTTCTGTGTCCCAGAAGGAACAGATGAGTAGCAAATATTTTGTATAAAAGGAAGCTCCTGGACTTTCTCCCTGGAGAACAGAAAGCCCCCATTTGTAGTCACCACAGCCCTGCAGTCAGCAATGGCTCTAACTTGTTGTGAGGCTGGATAGGTGCTAGTGCAGCTGGCTCGTGCTGAGCTCTTTCATGCCACAACTACGCTGCTGGCATCCAAGCTAATATCTGCCTGCACCCATGTTAACAAGCCTGAAGTTAGTTCAAGCACCGCAACATGAGTTTCGGTGACTACAGCTCAGGGGTGTGCGGAGGTTGCTGCCTGTGGGTTTGCAGGTATTGTATGGCCTGGAGAAACAGCAGCAGGCGAAGTCGCAGGGACAAGCCAAGCTCTTCTGGTGAAGCACAGGTCTGCTGCTAAAACTGCCTCAGCACAAGAGACTTCTGCTGGCATGGCCATCTGTTTCAGGGACCTCTGGTCTCCAAGCCCTGCCACACTAGGCAGAGGTCTAGGGCTGAGATCTGGCTGCCAACCGTAGTGGTTCAGTAACCTAAATAATCTTGCCCAATGTCTTCATTACCAGTGTGAGCTGAGTTCCTCTGATATTCCAGAGAAATCTGGCTACTTTAGCAGGCCTTTTATATACCCACATAAGGACAAGAGTAGTTAGCAGGCCAGAAAAGGTCTAAGCCAATAGTTCCCAAATGCCGGACTTCTGGGCCAAGCTGTGAAAGTGAGACCTGTTACAAGGTTTGCCACACAAGCGGAGAAGTGTCTGCTGCGGCTGTTCTCGTGGAGAAAGATGGGCACAGTGCCGAGCGCACAACGCGTGAGCCAGCTGCAGACCATGCACTGAGGTCCCAATCTGCAGGTTTGGATGCCATTTTTGGGACACCAACATAACGCTTGCTATCCTGGAGTTCTGACCCCTCGCTTAAGTGATAATTAAGAAAAAAAGATAGAAAAAGAAAAGCAGCAGATCAAAACCCATGTGTATTCCTTAAGAACCATTACTTTAGCAAGAGACTGTTAATGCTATGAGAGACTTCCTGAGCACTACAGAGATTTGTCTGTTAACAAGAACTTTATGAAATGTTCATTATCACCACCTACCTACCAGGGGAGCTAACAATTTCACACCCTTTTTATTCTTAGCTGCACATTATACCCTCCTAACAACATTTTAAAAATAACTGCAGGAAGAACTGAATCACACATAATTTGAACAATTAGAAGTGACAAGCTGTTTTTCTCATCTAGTAAAATATGCCCATTTGGCATACTTTGCTGTCTAGCAGAGCTCTTTTATTCACACCACTCCAGTCTCTAAGGAAGACAAGCTATTATTATTATTATTATTATTCCATTGAAGAAATGGACATCTGTGCTTTCAACAAGATTAATATATTGAATGCACAAGAGTTATTTTATTGACCCTGAATTTATTGTTATGAAGCAGACCCAGGAAACTGAAGACACGAGGCCAAGACAAGTGAGTCCTTGTGAGAGTCCTCCCTCCTTGGTCCACAGAGTTAGCCAGACAAAATGAGTCAAGCCCTCCTGTGTGTAGCATCTCTTATTTATAAACTGGGCCTTGAAACAACATTTGGTCCTCCGCTTAATAAACCTTTGAGCAGTTTGAGAAGGTAGCGCACTTCATGTCAGAGGTGGCACAGCCATTCTCTAGACAAAGCAGGGGCCCTGAGTTGAGGATGTTATGCATTTATCTTTACACCAGCCAGACATTTTTCCTTTCCATCTATGAACAGTCGAGTTCAGGTTTCTAGCTTGACCTACCAGGCAAGTTGAAAGTCAGGACCCACGAAGAGTTTGCACAGACTGGAATGCCTAAGGATGCTTAAAGCCTAACTCCTATGATCTTTCTCCCTGGAGACCTAGCTTAAGGCATAGCCTTAAGTGTCTATATGGCTTTTAGAAATTAGTCAGATAAGTGGTTAGTGGATATTTCAGAAGTCCTTTCATATCTAACTTCTACTGAATCAAACAACTGTCAGATGACTTAATGCCTCGAAAAATTCTAGAGGAAGATTTCTATAGCTGAATACATTTACATCTTTGGCCTCTGTTACTCCATAAGTGAAATGAAAGCTATTATAACTGCCCATTTCCTTGGGGACGATGGCAAGATTTTGCTAGGAAATAAAGAGGTCTGGAGCATGAGCAGTGCTAAAGAAGGTTAAGTAGAGCTGAGGGAGGTGAGAACACCATAGTTTCTGATGTTGTGTCTCTTGCCATAGGGAAATGAAGAGGCCGTGAGCTGAAGCATTTCTTTTTACTCGACTTGTTTTTCTCATTTTTGCATACTGGTTATCTTCTTGCCTTCACACATCTCTGATCCTCTTTGCTCTGCTCTGCTGCTCCCACCTACTACATACACAGCTTATCTCATCCCATCCTCTTGGATGGTAATGGAAGGTTAATTATCCAGTGAGAGACAGTGTGACTCCTTGCTTCTGTCTCTATGGGCGCTGACATAGTGCTCATTATTATCATATCTACTTCAAATAGCATGCTAGGTATTTCAGGAGGTGGAAAATGCTGTCTATTTGCTACCAGCAAATCCCATTCTTTTCTGCTTGATCCAAATCTTGTTTTCTTCTTCATCTATTTCTAGAAGCAAATCAAACGTGCTTTCATTGCGCACTCTATTAGCAGAAAAGCAATGTCTAATCCTTTAAAATGTCGTGTTGTTTTCCCGTCCCCTTCTGTCCCTTGAGGCTAAGTAATCCCTTGTGAAAAATCTGACCCTATTATCACGGAACTGTGGGCTCGGAAATCAATAAATGTCTGCTTGCTGGTGTGCCAAACAAATCTTGATAAAGCACATCAAAAAGATAAGACAGACCCTTTCCGCAGTCCCAAAGGGAGAAAGCTAGTGCATTGCAGTGCTTCCTTGCATAATCTGCAGCGACTACAGAACAGGCGATCTGCCTGGTACCTAGGATTTCTCTATCCATCGTAACTCTTCCCAGAGGAAATAATTTTTTTGGTAGTCCCAACAAGCAATGCTGTTAGTACTTTGGTTCTGTAATCAAATAGAGCTAAACCCATGAAACATTGATGAACCTTCATTCCCACTGGGGGCAATGGGACTGATAGTCCTGATTACTTTGCAGGATCAGATTGCAGAGAATTCATTCCAACAATTATAATTTGTCCCCTCCACAGTCTTCTTTTTATTATTATTATTATTATTATTATTAGACATAAAATTCTAGTCTTTTTAGCTATGAAAAAGTGTGTTTAAATGCAGATGAATTTTAAGTGAGGTGTTTGATTCTGTCTGTGGTTTGGGAGAGGTGGGAAGGGAGACTGCAGGCTTTGCAACCAGAAGAAATTGGCTGCAGGAACAGGGAAATGAAGGAGGTTGCATGATGGAGTTGTGGAATGGCAGAGATTTGGAAAATGATGCTTTGTAAAGCAGTGAGATTCTCAGTCTAGTCACTGAATGTGTATAGGAAGCAACCCTATGCTGGGCAGCCACACTGTGACTAGGTATGCCTGCCTCCAACAAGGAATATATGTTATAATCACTGTTAACAGGAACGATCAAGGCAGTTTGCCTCAGGAACACCCTTTTGGACAATAATCACCTTCCTGCCCTCTTTTCGCTTGAAGCAAGTCATAATTTGCAGCTATACCAACAACAGTCACTGCATGCCTCAGGCAATCGGATTACAACTCCAGGTGATGCACAAAGGATTGAGCAAAAGCTACACTCATTCTCTACCATACATATTCTACAAACGGCTTAAACTGCTGACAAACCCTACAATTTCCCCTGTGTCATATTTCTAATCTGGGTAGCCCGCATAGGGCTGTGAAGTTAGTGTCTCGCTTACGTAGTTGCAAATGACCTATGATTTTGTGGGATAACCTAAACACTGAAACCCATGGCACAAATTATCTCAGGTTCAGTCTCCATCGAATCCTAAGAGCTTGTGCTGGTGGAGCTTGTGCTTACCTCCTGATCCCTATTGCAGCAGCACAGTCAGGGCTACATCCAGAGTGGGGCCATCTGCCCTGAGCCATTAATTTGGGTCCCAAAGAGGCAGGAGGGTGCCAAATTCACAAACCTGGAAAAGCTCACTCTACAGCTGTGTTATGAAACATCTGTGTTTTCTTTTTGTGTTAAGCTACAGTCTGGGAAATTAATTAAGAGTTGTTGGGTTTGTTGTTTTTTTCCCCTGTATAATTATTTTTGGTTTATGAACTGAATTTAAAAAATGGGAAATACTTGCCATTATGTGAGGAATAATCTGACTGGTAACAGCCCAGCAAGAGACTGTCTGTTTAGGTCCATAACCCGTTTTCTTTTTCTGCAAACATTCATGTTCACAGCCTCTTGCTTTCTTTTCTCTCGCAAAACTTTTTTATTTAAATTATGCCAGAAGCAATCCTGATTTTCAAAAGTGAAAATTTATTGCAGAATTTGGACACCCGAACCTCCCCTGGATAAAGTATCGCCGGCTAGGAACAATGTCTAATAGGGCAGGAGACCTGGTAATAGGAGACCCAGGTAAGACTGAAGATCTCAGTTCCTTCTTTTCGTCATTCTTTGCTGTCAAAGTCTGCCTTCAGCCTCCCAGAGCTGCATGCCTTGTGGCAGAGTTTGTAGGAGACAAATATTGCTAATGGTAGGGGAAGATTAAGTCAGAGACTGCGTAAAGAAATGCATCAGCATAAGCATGGGGACATGTACAAGTCCTTGGAATGGGATGGCATGGATCCAAGAGTTATGAAGCAGCTGGCTGGTGTCATTGCAAGGCCACGCCTATCATATTTGAAAGATTATGCTAATTGCATGAGGTCCTCAATGTCAAGAAGAAAGGCAAATATCACACCCACCTCCAAGAAAGGCAAGGAGGATCTTTCTTAACAAGAAGCTTGCCAGCAGGACAATTCCCTCAATTTGGTATTCATGAGGCAGCATTTGGAGAATTGTGTCCACCTTACATGAGGGAATCTAGCAGAGGATCACAAGGATGACTGGGAGCACAGGACATGGGAGGAGACACTGAGACAACAAGGTTTGTTTAGCCTCAAAAAGAGAAGGGGAAGGGGAAAGCTAATTGCCATCTTCCACTACCTAGAAAGGGGGCTATAGAGGAGACAGAAACAGATTCTTCTCAGAGATGCACCAGGAAAGGTACAAGAGGCAATAGACACATTTTGCAGTGAGGCAAACTCTGACTGGATATGAGGAAAGAAAATTTCATCCTGAAGGTGATTATGCACCTGGAACAGGTGGCCAGAGAGGCTGTGGAGTCCTGGTCCTGGGAGATTTTCAAAACTCAGCTGGTCAAGGCCTTGAGCAACCTGACCTAGTTTTGAAGTTAGCCCTGCTATAAGCAGGTAGTCTGGCCAGATGACCTCAGGGATGCCTTCCAGCCTGAATTAGTCTGTGATTCTGTGACTCTTAAGTGTTGGGGCTGGAGAGTCTTTCATGGGCTCTCTTACCTGTGTGTAAAAGAGAGCAAGACAGTCAGGAAAATATATGTAACTGTTAAGTCACAAAATAATTCCCTTACCCCATTAGAACAAACAAGCAAAGAAAAATACTTACTTAAACTTACCAAACTTTATTCTGTTCTTAGTTTACTGTTGTTTGGAGGATTATGACTCCAGGTAAAGAACATTGGTGCTATCGCTTACTATAAAAGTGAGAGTGTTTTGCAAGGCACATTCTGGCTTTTTAGCAGCAGGCTAAATTTATTTGCAATGACTGCAATTTCTTCTAATACGTCTGAGTGCTTTCAAATGTAAGGAAGGCCAAAGCCATGCTGCTTGATGGCTCAGTGAGGAGGTCTGATGGCTCAGTGAGGAGATCATGACTTCTAGCGTGTGGAATGCAGTATGATCCGACACATCTGTGTGCTGGCCTTCTGCTGGGATCTTCTTTCCCTGCAATCCCAACATTGCATTGCATCACCAGTTAAAACTGTTCCCTTTTAACTCCTAAATTTAACAAGTGCCTAAACCCTCCAAATCCACATAAAAGATCCTAACCTCTAAAGATTCTTCTGACATCTTCTTTTGATGCTGGAGCTCGTTCATCTTAAGATCTTTCCACTACTAAAGTGAATATGCTGAGGAGAGTAAAATCAACATGATAGACAAATACTTATTGATTAAAAACACTGCTCCTTAATGCATCACCAGTTTGGTATGGACATTTACCAGCAAGCATAATCTCACTAATACAGTGAGGCCAATACCAGTCTATAGCAATAACTTGTGGAAAAACCATCTGGTTGCACGACATTTCTATTAACTTTCATGCAGCACACAGTAATTTCACCACTTTCAATTCCACTTTCAAATTTCCGTTTGACAAGAATCTGTAGGAACATCTTGTATGCATTCACCACCCACACAAACACATGCATACACATGCACAGTGTAAAATAGTCCATTAATGCTTGTTATTCACATGCTGTTTGGTCTCATATTTACAGCCACAGGTTTTCCAGCTGAGATGACCAGCCCAGCTAACACAGTGGCAGCACAAGCGTTGCCACACAGTTATTCCCTCAGCCACGCTGACATTTGCACCAGTGCTAGTGCAAAAGAGAGAAGTAACCTCTCTAGAAACATCACGAGTATCTGAGATTAAAGCTAACTATCTTTCTTCTTCTGAATGTGAAATGGGACCAAACTCCTTCGTGTGTCTCGATGAGTTTCGCCCGTGTTTTGGGTCATCTTCCAGACTTGGAGGAAATGGTGAACTGAAGGTGCAACGGGCATACTGCCAAGGGTTTTGAATGCGCCGCGTCCCTCAGCTAGCACTCTGCAAAGCACACCTTAGGACATCCTCTTATGGTGGGGTAGATCTGTGTGATGTCCCAGGCCAGGTCTGTCTTACGCACCTTCTGCGGAGCAGTGCGGTACACAGCGTCCTTGCAGCAGCCAGCTCACCTCAGTTCTTTGGTGGTGTCTGAACACCGTCCTGCTTGCAAGGCTGATTTTTCCCAACTCCACATGCCCTCCTGTTGGCCAAATCCAAATTCAGTCCTCACTGAGCAGCCTCAGCTCCCACGCCTTCCCTTGAAAAAATCTGCTCCCAAAATGTTGTCATTCTTTTCTGCCATGTGAAGAGCCACTCCCATGCACCTCCCTTGAGAGCCTTACGCACACCCTAACTCATGCTTCGATTTATCCTGCTTAGCTAGCGCGCCTGACGATATGATGCTGTGTGCTCCACCTTATATTAATACCCAGACTTTTGAGTCCAGAAAAGCCCCTTTAGCAGCCTCGTGGGCTAGTAATGATTCATCGCTCTAGCAAAAGGTTAATTCCGCTTTTTCTTCTTCTTCTTATCTCTTGGCCCAGAAACAAGCTACAAACATTTTTTGCATATAAAGCTGCCAAAACCCAGACGTCTTACACAAGAGCATCTGCTTAGGACTTTGTCCTTAGCTGGCTGGCAGTGCAATGCTAGAGCAGAGCCCGGTTTCCTCCCCTCCTGGCTGCAGCACAGCTTTGATTACACAGATCCTTGAACCTGCAAGTTCCCACATGGCAGCGAGATCCCTGCTTTGGCTCCGATTGGGTCATCAAAGTTTTAGTGACATCCTTGCCATGCACCTAATCTGGGTGTGCCCTGCAACCCTGAAAAGAAAGCTGCTCAAGGGGGATACTTGCATATGGGTACATCTGCCAACAGGACGCTTTCATCAGTTTTAGGGCAGAGGCTCCCTTCTGTCATTAACTTTATGCTGCAAACAAGAGCTATCAGTTCACTTGCAATATCCTCAGCATCTCTGATGGTCCCCTTGATACTACATATTCTGTAGTTTAAAAGTTCCCATTCTTTGCAAGGGTTATTTGGTTGGCTTTTTTTTGCCTCTGATTTATAGAAAATATCACGTCTGTCTGCTTCTTCATCCTCCTCCTCCCCCGCATACCTTTAATGCTTCACGTTACTTCTTGGCATTTATCAATATCAAACCCTCATCAGCCTGCGCATAACTTGGTAACAGCTTCATTGCTCATGAGTGTGAGTGCGAGTCCCACCCCTGTTAGTGTTCCAGCCGACAGCCTGCTGTGCATTGCACGTGGGCAGCCTCTCCAGCCTTGCACTTCCTTCGCAACCAAAGGACTGACTAATTCTCTCTTCTACACTACTGTACAGAGTTTAATAAAAAAAGGTAAGACATCAGCTTACGTAGTCGAGGACACAGACGTAGAAAGCAATATTAAAGCCAAGCATTATATGTTTCAAGAAGCTGAAGCAACAGTATGTGCAGCAATTTCTTGTGTTCAGTGGCATTCACACTCTGGGGTTCTTTCCAGATTGAACATTTGTTATTTGATTACTGTAGGAGTTGTCTGTGCAAAAATATACTGCTATTTGCTTATCAGCGTACTTACACAACTGCAGTAACGCTGCCAGTATTCTGTGTGGACGTTCTTGTGCTGTGACAAGGCCATATGCAAAAGGAGCTGTGCTGGACACTATGTGCCTGTATTCCTTGCATAAACCTGTGAGCACTTGAGCTCACAGTGAGCTTTTGTATCTTGAAAGAAGCAAAAGCATCAGATCTCCATGCACCATCCTTCCAAACTCTCCCCTATTTTCTTACCATTATTTTCAGTCCTTGATACTGCTGTGGATACTCTTTTTAACAGTCTCTTCTCAAGCACTGATCCTGCACTCCGACCCTGGCAGCAAGCCCCCTAATCAGGCAGAGTCCATAGGTTTGGATGGATGCAAACATAATATGCAAAACTCAGCTCTCAGGATTACAGTGCTAGTAAGAGATGGCTCCTTGGAGCACTTCCACCCTAAGATATATTCCTTATGAGGCACCACGCTGTAGGAAGCCAGGAAACCCTTACAGCTTTAAATAGGGATGAAGCCAAGTGTGTAGAATTAAGCAGGGCTCAATAAGAATTTCTTTTAGAGTAAAGGAGGAAGGAAAAGAGGAAATGGTAGTTATCAAGGTGTGAGATGACAATGAACTTCAGCTGTGTAAGTGGAGATATTTGTGAGAAGCTGCAAGATGTAGACTCAACCGGCCGAAGGAGATAAACAATCACATTGAATACGATGTCCACATTACAGGTTTATATGAGAAAATGGTATCGTAAGAAATTAAGGCAAAAGATACAATATATTAATTAAGATTAAATAAGGTTAAAATGACAGCTAGGCTTCAGAAGTGGAAGTGCAGTTGGAAAAAAAGAGAAATCAGAAGCGATGCAATAACTTTTCCAGTCCTCAACACTCAGGTGGTCACTTCCAGGTAGGCAACGCATGTCTGCAGCAGCTCTGCACAGCAGCGTGGCAATGACTTTCTCCTTGGGCTAAATCTGAGTGTGTTTCAGAACTAAATAAAAAGAAGCAATCAGTGGGGGTTGTTTAAATGCTGATGCTTCTGTGACTAGATCTGCCTTTTGCTTCCCACCCATACATTTAAAAAAAAAAAAAAAAAAAAAGGCCAACCAATGCTGGGGGAGAATTCTGCATTGCTAGATCAAGGATTCCTAAAAATTGTGAGTGGCTTCTTCTCAGTCTAAACAAATGTTCACAGAGGAGATACTCCCTGACAATTTGTTTGCAATATCAGTGGTGCTTGATGCATTTGAGAATGCACAGAGAAGCTGTGGATGCCCCTTCCATGGAAATATTCAGGACCAAGCTGGATGGGGCTTTGAGCAACCTGATCTAGTGGGAGGTGTCCCTGCCCATGGCAGGGGGGTCGGAACTAGATGATCTTTATGGTCCATTCCAACTCTAACCATTCTATGATTCTATGATTTGTGCTAGCTCACCCTTCAGCCCGAGAAAATAGAAATCCAGCTATTGAAGAGAAGCCACTTTAAGTGGTTTGCTCTTCTTTTATGCCTACAGGTGGAGAGGAGTTGTTCAGCTGTAGTAGGGTGCAGGTGCGTACCCTCTCCATAAGCGTAGTCCTGTCTCGTGCACACGTTCCTGGTCAAGTGACACAGACCCACCTGCAGCTCACTCACCCTTTTCCCCTGCTCTCCACGGGTGTTTTACCACATCTTCATAAAGCTGTCGTGAGGTGAGAACTGGCAGCTGCTACATGCCTATTTATCCTGTGACTGTTTTAAGCAGCAGAGAAGGTGCACATCGCAGCATCCTTTTTGACGACCTGTTGCCAGAGTCTTCTTCCCATCATAGAACCCATATTTACTGGCTGTTGAATTGCAGACTGATTTGAAGGCAAGGGGCTTTGTTGATGTTTAAAACTTTCCCTCTGAATACTGTTTGTGCTCCTTCCCATTGAGGGATTTAAAAATTCTGGTATAAGTTGGTGCTTTTGTTCTGATACGTTTTGGGCCTACCATCAAACTCAGGCTGCCACTCCCCCTCTTTTTCTGAAAGCCCCTGCAAACTTTGCCTCTGGCAGTATCTCAGAATATGGCTGTATAATTGTTGTAGTTGACTCCCACTACTCTGCTCCCTTTTCCAGCACGCTGCTTGTTTGCAGTTAAGAGGGTGATTTTGATTTTCACTGCCTCATGTGTGAGCGTGCAAGGCTGAAGGGACCTTTTTATAACTATAATAACATCTCTCAACAAAATCAATGGCACTTTCATTACTGGTACAAAGCGTCCATTTTCTTTTGCCCCAAGGAATGGATGCCTTACTGCAGAATGGTGTTACAATAGAGGCTGACAATCAGCAGTTGCAGAGTAAAGCCACATCACAAGAAAGCTCTGTCATGAGGCTGCCTTTAATAGGCAGCCAGAAGAATTTGGCTCCCACTTACACTGAATTCTCTTATCAACAAATTTGGCATCAAAGGAACTAGAGTTGTCTTTAGATTTTCTGAGCTTGCGTGAACCTCACTGATCTGGTGGCCTCTGTCTTCATAGCAGCTCTTGCTACGAGTTGGAAAGTTGGAAAAGTGTTATTGTTCCAATTTGATATGGGAAAAGGAGGTTCTCAAGCAAATGCCTACCCCCAGCAACACACCAGTGCAGGCACTGAAATTGCTCAACTTAATTTTTCGGCACTTGACTTGGCTCACAGTAGATATCTGTAGACTCAACAACAGGTGCCAGAGGATCTTGCTCCCGCACCATTGCGCAGGAGCAGACCCCTGCTCTGCTCTCACCCGTGCTTCTGGGATTTTCTTCCCATGAACACAGGGACAACAGGAAGAAAAAGACAGAGGAGAGAGACTAGTGCATGCTCAAGCTTTACCCTGTTAAGGGCCTTGGACTTAGCTGGGACATGTCCCAGCCCCAGGAATATGAATGTGTTTTCCAGAAGCGCAGAGGCAGATTAAGGCTCTCTGGCACATTATGACCACCCTAAGCCAGTGCTGTTACTTCTTCCTGACGCTGCTTTATCCTGCCCCTGACAAGGGTGCGCCGGTTGTGCTGATAGAGCTGCTTTGTGTGGCCACTGCATGAACCAGATCGGAAGACTCCATCCGAAAAATGATTTCCTTTTTGTTATTTTCTCACTGGAGTGGTTGCGCAAGGCTGTTTACAGTACAGCCGCACAACCGAGGGATAGCGTGCCGTTGGATGGGGTGTAAACGAGAGAAGGCATCTCTGGGGAGGGGTCTGTAAGGAGAGGAAGGAGATGATACTTTAAACCAGAATAGCTGTGAAACTCTTTGTAATGTAAAACAACAGCCTAAGCCAGTTAGCTCATCTTCTTGGGCTTTCACTGTGGTCACTAGGGAGAGATAAGGTCTTTCAGATTGATGGAGAGCAGGAGTCCTTATCTCTCTTCATTGATTATAGAGGGACCCCAGACAGTGAAGTGTTTAATGCTACATGATACAAATACCTGCAAAGCAAGCAGTGAAGCCAAACCTCCACCATCTCAGGCATTTGTCTTCGTGCTGTCTTCATATTAAGGAAATAACTTCCATTCTTGTGCCAAGAGCCTGCCAAAATAGCAGAACCATGCTCCTGAGTGTAAAACTATTTTGTAATTCTGATCAGCCAACAAACTGGAATCTGAATCCTGACTACAACTACCAGCCCTGACAGTCCTCATCTCCAGGTGTTTTTTATTTTCAGAAATTATACAATGTTTAAGATAGGGGACTATCTCCATACCTACCTGCTGCAGACAATCTTTTAAAGTCTGCCTTGACTTCTTTTTTTTTTTTCCTTCCTTTCTGTAAGCTTTTCCTAGTCTGTGAGCCGCATTTATCTCCGACGTGCTGCAAGCGACAGGTCGCTTACTCAGCTCCCACTCTGCCCTGAATTGTGCTGCAAAATGTTCCTTCATCAATTTGAATGGAGTCTGGGCTAAAAAGGAGGGGGAACTCTGCACTGTACCATCTTCCAGCTGAGCTGGAACAAGGAGGCTGCAGTTCCCTGACCATCAATACCAGTTTCTGTGCTCTGCAGGATCACGTGGCAGTGCACATTTGATATGGACGAGTCATGAGGTCAGGATGCTATTTTGGCCAGATTAGTTGCAGGAGAGCAGAGCTTACCTGCTGCGCTACTCCTTCAAAACATTGTGAACATCTTTGAGCCAGCAAAGAGAGTAAGTATTAGTTCAGCAACTTGCATCCTGAGACGGCCATGATTTTGATCCATGACTATCTACCATCTCAGGGAAGTCCAGCCTGAGAAACGTCTGCCAGCAAAGAAAGCATCCTGTATTTTCTCTTGTGAGAAAATGGGATGGGATTTTATACTCACAGACACTCTGGTCCAGCCATATCAGAATTTGCAGTGTTTGTTTATATAAGCTGAAAAAGGACCACCCAGCTACTGTGACCACACAGTTGTCAGCAGCCATCAGCCAAGCAAAATGATTTTCCTTGTTAATTGACCGCTGAATAGCATGCTGTGACTCTCTGTCTTAGTTTGCCCATTCTCCCTGTGAATTACAGACCAAGAAATCTACCATACTGTAGGTTTATTTTTTGGCATTTTTCAGCTGACAGGCATGCAGCTCACTTCACACACACCGCACCAAACATGGTTATAGCACAAATCAGATTACAAATTTATTTTAGTTAAGTTCCTGAACTTCTATAGATGTAGATTATACAACGGCTGCACTAAGATACAAGTATCTGTTTAAAACGCGCTGCTTAAAAGTATTTGATACAAGATCAAGCTATGTCCTAGCCACATCAAGAACTAATCGGATCCCACAAGAAGATACAGTTTCATGATATACATGAGAATTAAAGCATGTATCTTTCAAAGGGTTTGCTGTATTTAAATTGAAGTTATGATGTTGTTGTGTCTTAGATCATTCCAGCTCCCAATATTGGCACATGTAGTCTTAGTTTGTATCTGTCTTCCGTGGCATACACCCAGTGAAAACAAGACATAAGCCAGTGTCAGAATGTCCTTATGCAGAAGCACACTCTTTAACTAAACCTGTGCAGCGTCATACTATTTGTTAAACTGGTACACCTTCCTGTTTAGAGCTTGCTATTCCCTTCCCACTCTCACACCCAGGTATGCTTAATTATTTTTTCTTGTGTTCTACTTCAGCCCGTGTTTAATGAAACCCTCCACATAGAAGTAGGAGCAAAGTCATTCTTCTTGTAACAAAATGCAATATTATTCTCAAACTGGTAATGGGAGTTTAGGCTATTTACAGTCAGTCAAAAAAGAAGTAATTAACAGTACGTAAGAGTTCCTTGATAAGTCTTTGCCGCTCTTAAAAATTTGCACATGCTGACAAGATGACCATTAGCAATTTCCTTCCTCCTCTTCCTCTTGTATTTGGAAGAAACGGGAGCACAAACGGAGGCTGTCACACAGCAGGGTAAGCACTCTGACAACAGCACCAGGTGAAGGTGGCCCTGCCCTGCCGTGGCTTGGGGAGCACCATCCCCACAGCTCCGCAGGCTGGTCCCTCACTCATGCTGACATGACTGTTCATGGGGCCATGCCACGAGCTAGACCACTGAACGGACATGAGTTGCAAATAGGTGCATCTCTCCCTTCCCCCCAAGGGCTATTTTTACTGAGGTTCATTTCAGTGCTGCGGTTCCCAGCGCGGCCCCACGAATGGTTGCGTTGGCGCATTGGAGGAGCTGGTATGAACGAGCAGCTGGAGATGGATGGGATGGGGGCAGGAGCTCCCTAGATGGGTTCATTGCTGAAACCCCCATCTCGTGGCAGTGCAGCCTGGGCAGATAGTGCCAGGGAACCAACACCCAGTCCCAGCTGAAGGCGAGGTCTGGCGGGTCAGTGCTGAATTACTGGCTGGCCATGCTGACTCAGGAGAGATAAGGAAAAGATGTGGGCTATTCCTGTGATAGTGAGACCGTCTATCAGGCAAAGGTCCTGAGGGGAAAATATGACTTGTGTTTTCAGGGCTGTGCTGTGATACAGAGCTGATACAGTAGCACTAACATCAGAATGCCGTTTTTCCAAACAGCTATACACAGAGAGTAAGACGCGCCCTGTTTGAAATACAAGGAGGTGATGGAAAATACTGTGTTTGCCATTAATTCTCCCCATATGCCAGAGAGGTAAGCCATCTCCTGAAGGGTGAAATATAATAGTTCAGTTTTCCCGCTTCAGAATTTTCCCCTTTTCTATCACTTGGCTGGGGGAGGTCTCTGCATCTACTGGCGACCCCAGTTTGGCCAGATGGCCACTGGCATGCACTGTTACTCCCAGTGACACTGGCACTGGAGAACCCATATGCCACCAGTGTGTGAGTGAGGTCTAACAACCACAAAACGTGGGGTCTGGAAGGAACTTTCCCTCAGTTCAACCTGCCAAGAACTGTTTTATCTGTCTGTCTGTCTGTCTATCTATCTAATTTTGTCTTCTCCTGTAATGTAGGGCCAGACTCCTAAATCTTCTGCATATTGTTTATCTAATATATCTTTTATAGGCCAATAATGCAGGGCAGTAGTAACACCCTTTGACACCCTGATGCCTTCTTATGCAGTTTGTGTTGTAGCCTTCCCTACTGAATGTTGCTGTAGGGTACGGTAGAGAGATTTATGGTTTGTGGTAGGGCGTAGAGCAGATGGCGTGTGGAGTCTTTTGGAGGACAGGTATCTTTATAGGGTTGCCTGCAACTGCAAAAGTACCGAACCAAGGTCGTTAGCCACAAACCAGGCTTTTTTTTGCATGTTAAAGGAAATGACAGAGCCCTTCAACATTTTCCCTTGCAGCTTCTCTCTTCTATTTTTATCCCTTCACAACAGAGCTATAAGGAATATCTCAGGTTCCTGAAACCTTATTGCTGTTTTATCTTCTGCAGTGACAAAGAACCTTTCATGATTAGCACTGTTTCCTGCCTACAATGGTTCTCCATTAAATTCCACTGGGACTCACATAACTCACTATTAGACTTTCCCTTCCACGCCTTAGTCTTCTGATAGTGGTGCCCACATGAGTAGCTTGTGGGTTGGTCTACTGAGTGCATTACCCCACCCCACCACTTTTCCATGGTCATGGTCTTCACATTGTGGTTTGGAGTACAACACTCTCTGTCTGCCCAAAAACTAAATATCTCTGTCAGTCTTCCCAGGTCTCTCTGAAACTGAATCCTTTAGTATTAGTGATGAAACTGAAGCACAGCTTCAGTCCAGTGCAAACGTCCACACATCTGCTATCCCCATGGTCTCTCCTGGCTGCCAGATCCAAACCAGAAACCATGCAGTTGTTACTGTTGTCTTGCCCCTGAGCACATAAGCCTTGCTGAGAGGCAGAGCATCTGAGCTCAGATGGAAGAGCCACACTAAGACCATTACTTCTGTATCAGAACTGGCTCTTATGTCCAGGTAGCTTGGGGAGCAAGCAGACCAGCCCTGGGACCATTGCACCCATCTGTCTAGAGACATCCCTCATCATTGCTAGCAGGCAAGGGGTAAATCTACAATGCAGAATCCTACTTCATACTGCAGACTCTAATGTCATGCTGTCCTGCCACTGAGAGCAACACCCAGCCCCAACTCCCCAAGTCCAATTGAACTGGAGAATTGAGTAAAGAACTTAAAAACATTACTTCTGAGAATCACATCCCAAAGAGGAGAAAAGTTTTACATTTAATGGTGTAAAAAGAAATGTAGTCTAAGCAAGAGAAGGAATGCAGTCTAGCAATGGATCTTGTCCTAAAGCTAAGCACTTAAATTATGTTAGCCCTGTTCAAAAAAAAAACAAAAGACAATTGACTATTCCTCTGCTCAGCATCTTCAAATACTTTAATCTCTATAGTGCAGTTAGGCAGAAAAGTCTCTCTGTGGATCTGGGATCACCATAGGAGCTTCATCCATTACCTGCGCAACTTGGCAGCAGTAGAGAAGCCAGATGCAGCATCAGTAGTGAAATGCTTGCTTACTTAGGTGGAAAATTATTAGCATAGTTTTCTTGTTACCTAACAGTGGTCTGAATTCCTGAAAGGGATAAAGGAAGAAGATCATCTTCATTCTTTCCAGCTGCACCAAATAAACAGCATTCCTCTTCCATGTTTGTTATTGCTTACAGAGCAGGCAAAAAGAACCATTTCCTTCTCCAGCTTTGGTGCTTATGAAAAATTGGAAATTGTAGGGACACACCCTGCAGCTGCCTTCATCCAACAAAGGGTTAATTGCAATTGCCCCTCCATTTGGCACTCAAGAGAAGGATGATAAAACCTTATCTACAATGAAGAAAAAAAACCCTCACCAGAATAACAAGCATTGCTTTGGGAAAAGGAGGTTCAGTGAGCAAAGGCTTCCTAGTGCTAGGAAGTTTTGCAGCTTTTACTGTATTTATATAGTCAAAACAAGTAACCTTTCCCCACACTTTATCACAAATATAAAGATATCAATTGAAAGCGCCGCACAGTTAATTTTGGCTTGAGAAGCAATATAGTTTATATTAGTGGCAGACAACTTTATCTAGGGCTTCTAATGGCATAAGCATTTGTCTGGTAAACAAGACATTGCAACTCTGATCAACATATATATAACCTGTCTAGGGTCAACCAAAATTTTTAAATTTGAATCTAGAAAATTGCAGGCATGATCGACACTGGTGTAGCTCCTCTTTACACTTCTGCAGTGCATCTGTAATTACAATGTGTAAATTGCCTTAAGGACATAGTGAATTCTCAAGACATTTGTGGAACTAAACCCTTAGGAGACTGAGCTCCAGGACTGATTAAACCTCAAGCCATGTAATATAGAATATTTAGCCTTTACCTTCCGTAAGTTGCAGATTTATGGAAACAGCCATTGGAAACAAATACTGAACAGAAATGAATGAGTATGGCTACTCAGGACTTTGTGCCTTATAAATGTAATAATCTGAAGTGAATCCGAATAATGTCTGCCTTTGCTCACTCAGATGGGTGCAGATTCACCTCACTGCCTCAGGTCATTTCAGCTCATCCTTGTTTTGAGCTGCTGACCTCTTTGAATTGGTTATAATTCTATGGGGCCTGTGTCTCCAGAAGCCAACTATACTATACAAGCTATACAATTATACTATACAAACATCAAAAACTTAACTCCTAGCACTCCAGATAGCAAGGGAAAGATGATCAGTCTGTTTCATAGGCTTTAGCTCCACGGGATCAGCTGGGCTAAGATGGGCGTTGAGCCGAAGAGAAGAGGTGGGGAGAATTCGCATCTCCTCCCGAAATGGTATCTATCATATTCAGCTGTTCTCAAATTTTCCAGTGAATGGCTCACTTTTTCCTTCCTTTCAGAAGAACTGCTTTCTTCTATTTGCAGTCATATAACATTCCTATGCTGTCTTCGAGGACTAACATAAGGAAAGTATTTAATGTATTTTACCTAAGGCAAGTACTGAGGCTATTAAAAAACTTCTATGATTTAAAAGGTGACAGAAACACTTTTCTGTCACATGATGTAAATTGAACTAAGTTAGGTTACTTTGGCTGCTTATGCTCTTATAATGCAAAAGCAGACCTGGAGTAATAGATAAAAAATGCGCTTTGGCTTTTCTTTTCAACAGTTAAATTGATTTTGTCCATGAATATCATTATACCAAGATAGCTATACTGACAGTCTTCCTAATGGAGATGTACCGTATGGGTGTAAACTAATTAGCTGAATTAAATAAACTGGATGACCCAACCGATTACTTTTCTTTTTTTTTGCCCTGCTTTTTTTTTTAAATTCTGTTTTAACTGCACCTATATCAGTAGAGGTGTGACTTTACATTTCATTCTTTCTCCTGGGCTTGCATCCCTTCTCTTTTGCTTCCCATGAAAATTCTCACCAGCAAATTCAAGTAGTTTAATAGAAACAAAGTCAATTTGCAGCAAATATCAGAGGAATATAAAATGAATATAGAACTTGAAAATACAGCTCTCAATTCCTGGAATGACTGCACACAGGGACTGAAAACACCCGAGCATCTCAAATAGCTGAAAGATTTCAGTGAAGCCACGTTGAAAAGTAGTAGCCAGGTACCTGTAAAACCCATTTCAGCTGGGGAATAAAGAGCAATACTCATGTTGCACAAAGGCTGGACACACAGCATGAGGGACTGCACTGGCATCTCTTCTTCCCATCCCTGGGCACAGAGTGACCTCCCCGGTGGCCTGTGCCCCTGGAGGAAGAGGGGGAAGGAATGAAGCAGGGTAGTGGAGATAGACAGAATCCTTGGGTCAAACCCAAGCGATGAAGTTTTCATGCTCTGATTATTTGCCGCCTTATTCCTTTCCTCCTTATTCCTCTCTTCCTTATTCCTCTAAACAAATCACATCCTGAAGTACCCAACAGATTTATCAGCTGGGGGGAGGAAAGAGGCATGATTCTTCACCAGTATGTGCTGTGCCAGTAGATATCCTAGGGTTGACCCAATTATTCCCCAAACTAAGGGCTTTTGTCAGTGCAGTGAGTTAATAGGTAGTTCACTGTATCTGAACGTGGGACCATTCTACTGCTATAAACACGTCCTCACTAGGAGTTAGTATGGTATATGGATGCCTTAACACCTAGGATAACATAGCCCAACAGCTGTTTGCCAGAATCAGGCAGAAGCTGAAGTTCGTCTAAGACCCCACTGCTGCTGAAAGCAGAGGGCACCCCTACCTCTGCCCATACTTTGGACCATAAAAAGATTTTGTTTCTCCCTGATCAGCCCCCTGGCCCAGCTGACTCTGTGGGTACACAAGGACTAGCGTCAGCACATAGGAAGGGACAGAACAGCATGAAGTGCAGCATTAAATCAAATTAAGATAATTGGGGAAGTATATCTTAAGTCAATAAATAATGTTGAATGGTGAATGAATACGAGCAAATTCCTTTCTATTCATGACAACTATCCATGCAGAAACACAAAAATGTGTCAGATAGATAGATAGATATGTTAGTTACAGCAAGGAATTGGTTCAGTTCTAGTTAAGAAGTTGCTCATATACAGAGTAAGAGAGGAGTGATAAAACACATTAACCCTTGAATTGATGAGCAGAATGTTTCAATTTTAGTTTGGTTGGAGCAGAAACAGAAACGCTTAAGCTGCCTTTTTTTTTTTCTTTTTTTTTTTTTTGAATGCAGCCCAAGATGTGGGCGGTAACAAAGCATCAAAAAGGTTGCAATTGATTTGGAGCATATGGCAAAACTCTTTGTCAAGGAAAAGGGGGGAAAAAGTTGTTTTGTTTGCTGGAAGAAAAATAAATGAGAAGACCAAAGCAATTCAATCTGCTGAGTGTGAAATGCATTAGCAGGGTAGGAGTGTTGCACAGCTGACTGCTGCGCTGTCACTGCCAGACGCTTCTCTGCTGGCTCCTGATCCTGGAGCTCTGAAGTAGGTCTGGCAGCTCCAGCCCTATCTCGGTCAGAGCCGCAGCTCTGGGCTGTGGGGAGAGGAGCATATTGCTCCAGCCCAGCATAGACAGAGAGGAGGTGAGGGGGGCTTTATAGGTATTTTGAACAGAAGGAAAAAAGCTTTTTAAGTATTTTGAAACCAAAATGCAGGCAACATATACTTTATTCAAAGATGGATGGCATTCACATCTGGAAACTGCACATCTGCCGTAAAAAATCACAAGTTTCTCCTGTGTTCCCAGATTCCTGCATCACCACCACTGTCTCTGTCACTGTGGAGTTCTTAGCAGTCCCCGTCCCCACGCACCACCATCACTTCAGGTATCAAGTTAGCCCTGGTAGGAAGTGAGGACCTGCTTTGTTAACTGTTTTCATCTACCAGAGAGTGCCTAGTTTAATCACAGGCTCTGTCTTGCTTCTAGTGAAGGAAGATAATTGTCTTATTTTGTCTGTTTTGGAAGAGAAGAAAGATCTGAAAGATATCTAAAAATGAAAGCTACTCCACAGAGCTTTCTAAAACGGCCACATAGAATCATAGAATCATAGAATGTGTTGGGTTGGAAGGGACCCTCAAAGGTCATCTAGTCCAACCCCCCTGCAGTAAGCAGGGACATCTTTAACTAGATCAGATTGCTCAGAGCCTCATCAAGCCTGGCCTTGAATGTCTCCAGGGATGGGGCCTCCACCACCTCTCTGGGCAACCTGTTCCAGTGTCTCATCACCCTCGTTGTAAAGAACTTCTTCCTAATGTCTAATCTAAACCTGCCCTGCTCTAGTTTAAAACCATTGCCCCTCGTCCTATCGCTACATGTCCTTGCAAACAGCCCCTCCCCAGCTTTCTTGTAGGCCCCCTTCAGGTACTGGAAGGCCTCTATAAGGTCTCCCCGGAACCTTCTCTTCTCCAGGCTGAACAACCCCAGCTCTCTCAGCCTGTCTTCACAGGAGAAGTGCTTCAGCCCTTTGATCATCTTAGTGGCCCTCCTCTGGACCCGCTCCAACAGGTCCATGTCCTTCTTGTGCTGAGGGCTCCAGAGCTGGACACAGTACTCCAGGGGGGGTCTCATGAGAGCAGAGGAGAGGGGGAGAATCACCTCTCTGGATCTGCTGGCCATGGGTTCTTTTGATGCAGCCCAGGATGCGATTGGCCTTCTGAGCCATGAAATTTCATCACATGAAATTTACACTGCAGTTAGGAAATCACTGTGCTTTGTGAGATAAGCTAAAACCTGTTTGCAAGTGAAGCCGCAGAAATGAAGCCGCTGACTGCAGAACCCAAAGCAACTCTGCAGACTTTATTGGTCTTGATGGACTGCTTTGAACTTTAACTCACTGGGAATGAATAGAGACCAAACTTACTCTATCACGTAGGCTTTGTCATCTTTGATCAAACATGTACTATTAATGGAAAGGGCACCAATGGTCTTTCTTGTTTTAGGTATGCCCCTTTACTGAACACACAAAATAGATATAATTGATCACAAAATAGATATAATTGATTTATATATCATTGAATTTACATCTGATAATCCAAGTGTTGATCAAAGTGCCGTGAGTGGTGGATCATAGCTTGGAAATCAGTGTATGGCCTAATGAAGGACACCTGATGGAAGAGGGACAGATGTCAGCCACAACAGAGCTTGTGAAGGGATGCCACCCTGAGATGTTAGGAAGCCCACATTTATTCCCTTTTTTACTCATTCATTAAGGTTTTGTGCTCCAGCTAACAGGTTGGAAAGTTTTTTCTGTGAACCTTTTGCTGCTTGAATCTCTCTTTGTCCACTTTGCTCACAAAAGGCTTCATCTTCTCTTGGATTTAAATGTTTGCTGCTGGAAAGTGTTAGACAAAATGTTTTCAGGAATCCATGTTTATAAATTAAAAGGTAATGATGGCAGAAGAGATAGTAACAATTCCCTTGTTCAACTTCTGTAAAATCCAGCTGAAGAATTTAATCTTAGTGCAGCCAATTGATCTCCAGCTTAATCATAGATTGATCTCCTGCTTCAGCTTCTGTAGCTCTTTCTATACAGTAATAATACAACATGCTGGCACACATCCTTCAGAAAAGAGAATTTTAAACCTTTCCCAAGGCAGATCCAACCTGGTAGTGAATTATTTCTGCAGGACATTAGCTCTGCAACTTAGCTGGGGAGCAAAGAGGAAAACAGGTATTATGTTTCAAAACAGCCAAACAGACTGATTTTTTTTTTCCCTTTCTCCCTTTTTTTTTTTTTCAGTTTGACTGAACAAAAATTAAACCAATCCAGCTTTGAAAAAAGTTTTGAATTGCCTGGCATCCAGATACACCCCAAAATCTCAGATGAAAAATTTACAGCAGTCAAACAGGTTCTTACTGTCATCCACTTATCATGAAGAGAGCTGGGAAAACAGCTCTGCTTTCTGTTCCGATAGTGGCCAAAGGGTCCTTAAAATGAAGTCCATAATCAGCCTTTATGATATTAAAATGTGTTTTAGATAGCTAATATGCAATTAGAACTTAGTCATTTGAAGTACTTCAGCTGCTGACCAACTCCATGCAGCCTTTTAAAATGTGATTCTATTTTGAAATGTCATAAATAGGAAAGAAATAGTGAGTACTGATAACCCTGTAGTGTGTTCAGGGTTTCCTCAGGTGCTTTCAGTGTCTGTAGTGTTCTATTGTGTTTGTTGCTTCTTTATTGTGTTGGAGGGGGAGTGGGCAAAGAAGTAAACTCATGAGCATACACGTGTATTTCTTTTCTAACAGCATTTGTCTAACTGCATTTGTCCAGTCCTTTTCTTCACATGATCTCATAGTACAATACCAGGACTAATCTATTCCGTGTCTCTGAGATGCACCCTCGGTGGCAGAAGAGAGGAGGATGTAAACGCAGGACTGTGCTTTCAGGAGCTCGCCCTAGGAGTTTGGCAAGGGGTTTGTCCAAGGATGCTCAGCATTACCAGCAGCCTGGAGATCAAAGCCCAGGAGGCCTAGCTCTTGGTCTTTCGCTCTAACCTTGAACTTGTATATTTACTAAAAAGGTGGTTGTAGTACTTCATTAGCAATTTCCACGTGATAATCTTAGTTTCCCTCCTGCTTTTTGTTATATGCCTACAAAAGCTGGAAAACAAATCACAGCACCTGAATGTTCTCTTATGTGCTAATGAAAAAACTGAATTACCAGGAGAACAGCTCAGGAGGGGTATTGCTGTCATATAGCAGACTTAGCTTGGAAGAGAGATGCTGGTTAATGCCCTTTAATGGTAGGTACTTCTCAATATTACCTGCATACCTGACAGACATAAATAAATACAAGCCATTTCTAAACTTAGGTGGTATCTTAATTGTTCAAGAGGCTGACACCTGCTACAGTAAATAACCAATGTGACCACAGGGAAAACATCGTGTCTGTTTGCTTTTATGTATTTATAGAGCACATACCTCAGTGGTATGCAAATATTTGGTTGCATCACGTTGCCTATAACTTCATTTATAACACACGTTGCTCACAACACAGCCTGAGCTCCAGTAGATAATTCAGCTGAGCAAACTGTCCTGCTCACAGTGACTCAGAAGAAAGAGACCTACAGCAAGCAGCCAGGTGATGGAAACACAGCAGAGCAAGAGGCTATTTTTATTGTTCTGAACAGTTGGTTTTGCTTATTTCTTTAGCCCACAGAGCTTCCAAAGTGCTCACTGACGTATTGCAGAGGAAACCCAGACTATCATTCATATGGTTTAAAAGCAATTTCTTCTAAAGCAGAGTGAACTCTAAAATAGTGAAGGACTGTCCTAAGCAGATGTACATTTCATCCTCTTTTGTATTTCATCCTCGCTTAAATCATGAAACCCATCCAAAGTTTCATTTTTATGTAAAAACTGGTGCACACTTTTAAGAGCAAAATGGTTAAACACTCCTTTCCAGACAATAGTGCTGAGAAGTGGTTTGCCATAGACTTATTGGGGGTTAGGTCTTTTAATTAAAAAAATAATAGCCGAAAAAGAGTCTTTCTGACCTCAGACCATGTTAATTCGAATTCCTGTGTACATCTAGTTCAAAGGGCATTCTGAGTTCCCTTGGTCTTCTAATCCTTGCATCACAAGGATGCAGCTTTGATTATTTGGCATCTCCCTGCTCAGCTTTCTGCTTCATTTTAGCACTTCCAGAGTAGGTGACATGATCCTTGGCAAGCTCCCACACTGGGGAGGTTCATGAATTTATCGACAGATCTTATATTCACTGGGAGAATGCATCATTAATGCAGAGTTAAAACTGTCCACTGGTATTTCATGCCCTTCAGGCATGCTTCAGGTCTAACTCCTCCATCTGAAAAAATGGGAAATAAAGGATTAAAGGACATATCTGCGAAACCTTGACACTTGCCCCTCCCTGTCAGTGGACTGGAATCATGTGCAGATCATCCATCTGCTTTGCCTGTGGAGGTGTGATTAGACAGAAAGATTAGTTGCAGCAGTTCAACAGAGCTGTGATTCATGTTAAAAGGTGATCTGGATGGACCGTTCCCATCTGTAAATGGGGGAGAAAATTCCTTGACAGGACCCTCCTTTGATCAAAGGAGGGCTTCCTGTATCTTCAAGAGCTCCTACACACCTCACTTAAGCACTGCATTGAATCGGTCCCTTAAATAAGGGTGTCAAGAGACAACTGTAGCTGTCTGTGCATGACAAGTTTAATGGCAGGTGAGTGTAGGGTTAGATTGCATCAAGTGCATAAAGGCGAAGAGATTATAAAAAAGATGCAAAGGGCTTATCAAATGTGAGAGATCTGGTGTTCTGGGGGTGAGGTGCGCCAGGAATTTGGCTGCAGGGCAAGTGTAGCCACCTCCCACCCTGCACAGTTCAAAGACACCCTCCGGTATGGGAGCTATTCCCGGGGCAGAGGCTGCACAAGCCAGGCAGGGTAAAGGTTGCCTGAACATGCACTTTAATTCTTCATTCCTAGTGTTCATAAACTTGATTTTTTCCTGACTCAATACTTTCTAAAAAGGCACGGGACCTCATCAGATAGTCTTGGCTATGCTTCAAGAAAATTATTTGAAGCTTAATTTCCTATCCTTATTTCTTTTCTCCAAGCAGAGAGAGAAACACGATTGACATCGTTTAGGTAGCCATAGCTATTGCAGTTTTACAGTAGAGACGCTATGGCAACTAGTTAAATATAAAAGAAGCTATGTGATCTCCAAGTGATTCTTCTGTTATTTATAGGAGTGGGGGCTGAATCATAGAATCATAGAATGGTTTGGGTTGGAAGGGACCTTAAAGACCATCTAGTTCCAACCCCCTGCCACGGGCAGGGACACCTCCCACCAGACCAGGCTGCTCAAAGCCCCATCCAGCCTGGCCTTGAACGCTTCCAGGGATGGGGCATCCACAGCTTCCCTGGGCAACCTGTTCCAGTGTCTCCCCAGCCTCACAGTAAAGAATTTCTTCTTAATATCTCATCTAAATCTACCCTCTTTCAGTTTAAAACTATGCCCCCTCCTCATATCGCTACACTCCCTGATAAAGAGTCCCTCCCCATCTTTCCTGTAGGCCCCCTTTAGGTCCTGGAAGGCCGCTATAAGGTCTCCCCAGAGCCTTCTCTTCTCCAGGCTGAACAACCCCAACTCTCTCAGCCTGTTTTCATAGGAGAGGTGCTCCAGCCCTCTGATCATCTTCATTGGCCCTCCTCTGGACCCATTCCAACAGGTCAATTGTCCTTCTTATGTTGGGGACTCCAAAGCTGGACACAGTACTCCAAATATTTGGTGTTGCTGATATCGATTGCCTTAAAGAGACAGCGATATGCACTAGCTGGGATAACTATTGTATGACTTGAAAACTTTGAGCTACACCCCACAACAGCCCATGCAAGTGCACCCCTACTTGAAACAGGATGACAACAGTGACCGTGGGCCTCCCAGATCTGCTGTGTATGTCTGTCTGGGTTTCAAGGCTCCTGTCAGGGACAGGCAGAACTAATCAGGGCTTCTGTCTGTGTATGTATCAAACAAACCTGGACTGTCCACCAGTAGCTCAGATGAAGAATTCAAGTCTGAACATCTTTAAAACAGGCTAAACCATGATATTCCCATACACCTAATCCTAGTCTTCTCTCTCTTCGTGCACCACTTTTGTGCCTGTGCTTTTCTAGTTGTCCAATTTCTTCCCATTAATGTACTAATCACATGCTTCATCCCCTTCATTACAGCTACGTTTAAATCCTCTCTTTTTTTCAATGCCCTAAACCCATAAACTTTTCCCATTTCATCCTACCTCTGTACTGGCTGGAGAGTTAGACCACATGTGAAATGGGATTGCACAGCGTAGCACGCTGCTTTTGTGTGTTTTCCAGCCTCCACAACAGTAGGAATTTTCTCTAGGGCACCCAGCATGCTGATGCTGTTCCACTACTAGTGCAATATCACTGTAATTTCCAATAATAACAAGAATGAGCACCTTAGTCTTCCAGGACTTCGACGCTAAATGTTCCAATTTTATGGTGGCACAAAGAGGATATTTTTAAGACTTATCTGGAGGAATAAGGTGTATACTGTGTAGAAAATGATGCTGCAAAAGAGCTTAACTGAAGTAGGGCGCTAGAAACAACAGGATAGAGCTGCCCTTATGTAAATGATAGGTAAATAATATCTGAGGATCACTTAAGTTCAACTTCAAAACAAGAGGTGATGCAGGGCCTTATTAAATCAAGCAGCTAATTTTTCAGAATTGGTGACCTTTATCCAGCTGAATCTTGACAGAGAATACTTGACTGTGCCACGTTTCATTAGAGTTCGTTAATTATCTTCTACTACATTTGTAGAATATGATAAGCATGGGAATTTAAGACACCCCTATAAGATGGATGACTGCTATTAAAGAAAAGTTTGGTGGTTTCCTCTACGTGAACAGCAAGGGCAGGCTGATAGCCTGCATGCTGTTAGTGAAGTCTCTCTCAGGTGAAAGTCCCTGCTGATCTCACCTTGCTGGGCTTTTTTCCTCCATGAAACACCTCCCCTTCTCTCTGCTTACTAAAACTGTTGTCTCTCCTTCCAGACCTCTCCCAGCACCTTGTTTCTGTAACGTTATCTACCAAATACAAGCTTTTAAAGTGGTAGAGAAGTACTTGGGTATTCACTTTCTCTAGCTGTCCAGCTGAAAAATGTCACCTTTGTCCTACCTTTCCCCTCCCTCCATTTACTTTGGTGCTTTCACTGGTTGTCTGACATCTAACCTTTAAGCGTAGCCCTTCCAGCCACACGGCTGCACTTTATCTCTGCTGAGAAACATCAACACATCTACTGAATGATGAATGTTATTTCTAATAAATAACAAACAATGAAATTGCTCTTACGCCTTGATTTCAAGAGACTTGGAAACATGTGCCTGATAAAGGTGGAAAAGAAAATAAGCACTCATACAGATCCTAATGTTCTGCTGATCAACATTTTGACATCGCCTGTGAAATGGCTATACCTGACAAAGCCTGGACCTCTCTACTCTAGAGACACCTGACATGGAGGTGACTTTAGGGTGATGTGGGTCAGAACGGTAGTTTACATATGAAGACATGTAGGATTACTGGGACTCGAATAGTAGCAGAGGATCGTGACGGTCAGAAAGGAAAGGCTAAGGCAGGCACGGCTCAAGAGTGGGGATTCTTATTTCCTGTAAAGCTCAAAGATTTTACTCACGATTTTGCTAAGTGTGTTCCCAGAAGCAGATAAACTGCTGCAACGTGACAATGCCTGGACAAATTAAAAAGCCCCATCCAAGGTGGGGCTTGTTCACAGCAATTTCTCCCTGTGCATGTGAGTAGTTCTTGTAACTTGACTTATAATCACTCAGACTATCACTTCTGCCTTTGACCTTTGCTCCCATCTTGTCTCCACACTTCAGTTTATCCTCACAGCACTCGTGTAGGACACACCAGTACTCTTCTTCCTTTTGCAGAGGAGGAACTGAGGCATTAGACATCATTTGCACATAGCTTTACTGTGCAAGAAGTAATAACATGAATCAAGGTTTTCTAAGTCCCCGATCGCCAGTCCAGCCATTTCTTCCATTCCTGCTTCCCCTAATGATTAAGTGCTGCATCTTCTCTGTGTATTAAAGTCCTTCCTAGAGGGCCTATATCAAAGCAGGTTTGTGGGCACCTGAAATACAGTGCCTAGTTACTGAGGAATCTCAGAAGACCCTCTCTAAAAAGGTTGAGAGAGCTGTGATACTCAGTACCTAAATTGTGTGTGCCCTCCTTCAGGAAGGGAACCCCTGGTGCTGAGTGAGGTGTCCCACACAACAAGCAAGCACGGGCAGATGTTTAAAGCTGAGGCTGACAATATTCAGTATTCAGAGTATTCAGAGCACTGAGCCAGTCAGCAGGAAATGCTGAAAAAAGGGATGTGTCTGAAGTTTTCTCTCTTGCCACCATTTAGTGGTTAAACTCAGTTATGGACTTAAGTGCTTTTGTGAGGCAGAACCTGAAACCAGCTCTTGAGCTTTGACATCTCAGTCATGCACTTGAACACAGGCAAATGAGGTGGAAGAACAGCCCATTCCAGTGGCTCCTTCTTGCACGGTCGCTTTCTGGCCCTCCCCAGCCTCAGGGGCATTGAACCCAGGGCTCCCCTTCCGCAGGACAGCCACTCACCAGGCATTGGCCATTCCTGGTGGACACCTCCTACTCTCTTTTTGAGGATGAGGGGAGAGGACTACAAAACTCATGTGGCAAGAGCAACAGGGCAAGAGGGACTCACAGTATGCCACCACAGTGTCTGGGAACGCAGGAAGGAGGGGAGGACCTGTGTCTCCTAGGCCACAGTTGGTTAGGTATTTTGTGTTGCTGATCTATTCTGCAGACAGAAGAGTCTAATTCGGATTCTCGGTCCAAGCTATGTGTCCCTAGGCAGTTCAGATGAGATTTGAGTTATTTGCCTCAAGTAGTTGGGAAATTGTCTTAAATTGCTCTTTATGTGGTTAAATGCTGTTACGGATCGCACCATCAGTTGCTGTAATTCAGAAACTAATGATTTTGTGAGAGTTAAGAGATCTGGTTTCACTTTTTTGCTTTGCCACAGATTTCCCGCATGGCCTTGGCAATCAAATCAATTCAGGTCAAATAACAGTGAACGCAATGTTTTAGGCATTGGCTATCACAAGAAATTGGAATATATCTGCATCTAATTTTTGGAGTCCAGCATTTACCCATTTCTTATACACATCAAGTGGACAAGTTTACCCACTTTCTTACATTTTGTGAATGTGCTGACCAAACATGGTAGTTTATCCTGCAGTCAAATTGAGATTATAACATTTTGTGCCATTATAGGAAGCCAAATAATGTTTGCAAAGCAGTCTGAGATTCTCACATGCATCATATTTTGTATAGATGCACATGACTTAATGCCCATACCTCAGCTAATAATTTTTAATCTTCTGAAGTTTCACAAAATATGGCAATCTGTGATATGGCTGCTACCTTAGGCAACTAAGTTCACAGTACAATGTCAATCTCTCTTTCTGAATCTGTTCCAGGAAGATCTGGGGCAACCATGACTTCAGACAAATGTTTTGATTAGGGAAATGTCTTGACCTCATCTCTGTGAGGAGCCAAAGACTCATAGACAGTGCCACTGCTTAAGACAAAGCAAGGTATCAACAATATAATTAATGATTAATGTACTATTTATATTGTGGTAATGTTCACAAACCACAGACATACAGCAAGACCCGCTTCTGCTGTACAAACACACACAAACAGGATTTCTGCACCAAAGAGCTTAAAATCTAAATCAGGAAATAAAAGCAGTTTTCAGGGCCTGGAAAAGGAAAAAATGTCAAACCAGTGACAATAAATCATAGATCATAGAATTTTCATGGTTGGAAAGGACCTTTGAGATCATCAAGTCCAACCATACACACACAAAAAAACCCCCTACAATGTCTTGCACTAGAGCATGCCCTGAAGTGCCAAATCTACACGTTTCTTAAATACCTCTAGGGATGGTGACTCAACCACCTCCCTGGGCAGGCTGTTCCAGTGCCTGACCCCTCTTTCAGTAAAGTAATTCTTCCTAATATCTGATCTAAACCTCCCCTGCCGCAACTTCAGACCATTTCCTCTGGTCCTGTCATTATTCACTTGGGAGAAGAGGCCAACACCCACCTCTCT
>VYZM01011229.1:159921-193124 GCA_013398915.1 Dromas ardeola | reverse complement strand
CAGAGGCACGATCCCTTCCCTACTCCTGCTGGCCACGCTATTCCTGATACAAGCCAGAATGCTGTTGGCCTTCTTGGCTACCTGGGCACGCTCCTGGCTCATGTTAAGCTGGCCACCAGCACCCCCAGGTCCTTTTCTGCTGGGCAGCTTTCTAGCCACTCTTCCCCAAGACTGTAGCGTTGCTTGGGGTTGTTGTGACTGAAATTCAGGACCCGGCACTTGGCCTTATTAAACCTCATACAATTGGCCTTGGCCCATCGATCCAATTGTATGTGTAAAAGATTGTGCAAAGCAATTCATCTACACTGCAACATGAAACTCATGGTTTCTCTGCAAGGGAAAACTACTCTCATGTAAGTTGAAGAGATCTTAAACAATGTAAAAGGTTATGTAGATACTTCTGTTTCAGAATATTAGTGGCTAATTTAAGTGTAGATAGAGATTTGCCTAAGTGCTTGCCTAAACTGGAGAGAAAAAATTATACATCAAAGTAACTGTCTGAATGGGGATTATGTCCCTCTTTGGGACTAGAGGGGGGGATAAAATAAACTCCCATCATGGTTTTCTTCCTACTGAACAAGGCAATCAAGAGCAAAGGGAGCAGCTGGAGTAGCAGTCTTGAACTAGAGCAGTGAGTTTTGTTGGTGCTCCTCTGTCAAAGCTGTCATGGCAGTGTCCATATCACTTTCCCCATACTGATAAAAATTCACTTCTCAAGTTAAACTAGAATGACTTTTTCAGGCCATCCTTACGCTGTCACATAAACCCCATTACTATTGGGTGGATGAAACTAGGAGAATCTCACAGTGCATAGGATGCACGCAGATCTTTTCAAACAGACGCAAAATAATGTGGCCTCAGCTCACCCTCAAATGAATATTACGAATTCAGATGGATCAAGAGGATGGGAAGACCAGAGCACTGGCAACAATTCAGACAGGATATCACATCAGAGCCGAGGGGCAGCTCCAGCACGGCAGTAATTGCCCTGATGCTGGCATGCCACTAAATGCTTCGGATTCCTTGTAGGTAAACAGCCTGTACCCAAGACATACCCATCTGCGTGCAGAAGGGCCGCGGACAAATGAAAAACATATGCTGTGAATTAAACACACGGGATTAAGTTTTGCCTCAGGTGTCTGCGGATAAGACCACTGGTTTCAGTGCAGTTATCCTGGCATGGTGTCTGTGGCACGCGGCAGAGAGCTGTGAAAGGAACCAGAGCTGCTGTTGCTCCAGGCTGTTGCTGGAGGGCATTGAGCTAAGACAGGCACCTGCAGCTGCTGAAAGTCTGGACACACACAGACACACAGGGAATTATCCCTCCTTACGCTCTGCTTTCCTCAGACCTCGGTCTGAGTCCTCAGCCACCTCTTCCACCATGTCACCGCACGTCTCTGATATGCCCATGGTTCCTCTGCTTCCACAGCCAGGCTCCAGCTCCTCACCTTCCCACCTTCATCCCCCAGCCCAGTCCCCACCAGCCTCACAGCCTGGCCCTGCAGCTGATCTGTGGCATCTTGCTTCATCCCACGTCAGGGCCCAGCTCCCCGGGATATTATTTACAAACACATCATTGTTCACAAGGAATCTCTGATGCACTCTAGACAGGGATATTAAAATCCAGACTGCCCCAAGATGTCATGATAAGCCATGTGGAGTGGCAGGGCTTATCAGCCTGTACGTCATGCACCTATATTGCCTCTGGTCCTGAGCAAGTGTCTTGAGCATTTATCCTCCACACAGAGCCATCTGGAGATGCTAAATTAGGAGTCTCTGCACTGCTTTCCATCAGTGTACACGTGTCCTAGGATAAGTGAAATTAAAATATGTCTTGCAGAACCGAAAGCCCAGACGTAGTTATTCTGATGAGACAAGCATAATTACAGGTATCTATCCGAGAATGTCTTTGCTCAGTATTACCGTACACTTTGGCGAGAAGAAATCCAATCTTTATGAAGTGCATTTCACTGAGAAATGAAAAAATGGGGAGTGGAAAATCTGGAGATATTCTGCACAGTTCCAGATTTGTATCAAAACCGATTACAGTTGTAGCTCCTAATTGCATGTTAGAAATAGCATATTCCTGATCAGTACTATCTATACCGCTTAAGTCCCTGAGAAGCCCCACAACTTTGCCTTGCAAGACAGAAACAATATATTTTGTCACTACCACCTTCCACTTGTTTTTCAACAGCTAGGACTCTTTAACCAGCACATTGAATTAATGCGTGAGTGATCTTCCACAAAAAGAACTCAAACAACAAGCCTCAAGCCCTCTGTATGAGGTAAGGAAATACCTTTGCTATATACATAACCCAGGATTATGATTAACTAGCACAGTTAACTAACGGGATGATAAATTTCTACTTGCCCCTTTGGACGTTAGGAATGACAAGGCTGGAATTTCATTAACTAATTATGCACCCTCATTGCCCAGCTGCAGTGAATGGCCTGTCCTGGAGTTCATCTTCCAAAATCCACATATATTTTCCCGGGTTTTTAAAGGCAATTGCATTTCAGACTGTTAGTACAGAAGGAAAACTGCTGCACTGTAACAAGGTTAAAATCAGGCATATATATAGTCTTCGTCAGTGTCTGGAAATATTTCTATGTTATGACTATGAACCTTAAACATACTATTACAGGAGATATTTCAGGATTTAAAATCAAAAGCACCTGAAAGTACTGAGTGATAAGAATGAGCTGAATAGTAACCATTTAGGAAATATTTTCCTCAAAGTTAAACAGTGTAAGAAAAGAGCGCTGTAAGAAAGAACAGAGATGATGAAAGATGGAAAACCAAATTCTGAGCTAAAGCACTCCGTAAAGTCAAGCACCTGAAGAAAAATACGTGCTTATTTTCCCTGTTGCTTTCTTCTGCTCAGGAACAGCATCGTTAGCGTGTGTTGTGCTCTGCAAGCCTAAAAGAGACACCTCTGTCCCTGCCATAGGTTAAACAAGCTAACGTTGACCTGCCTTCCTGACCTCACTGTCCCAAAGATGGGCTATTTTTGCTGCCTGAGCTCTGCTACCTACACAGGTGCTCTCTATACAGAGATATTTCTGCAGGAGGCGTGCCTTTCAGAAAGCTCCCCAGGGCAAAGAGTAGCTGAGCCATCCTTGGCTTTGTGTAAACCCACTGGATTGGACTTGGTTTTAGTCCAGGTTTTGTCTCATTTTACGTTCGCTTGAGAGCTGGTGACAGTGTGACTGGGAGGAAAACAGGGATCAGTGGCAGGTTAGGAAAATCAGAAGACTGGGAAAACATCTCTGCTTGAAGGAAGGGCTTTGAGCCACCTGCCTAAATGCCTGTTATGAGAGAGGTTCTTCATGCAGTGTAATGTGGCAGCCAGTCTGAGTCTGGCTCCGTGGAAAAATTCTATCGTGATTGCTGGTTATTGCCTCCCTCCAGAGGGGCGTGCTGGGAGGATTTCACTTCTGGCTGGTCCCTGGGGGTGGTTTTGGGGCTGGCTGTTCCAAAGGTTAATTGACTGCTTTTATGAGCAAGAGGAGAGGAACGGGGAAACAAGCAGCGAGAACAGCTGTGGAAAAGGACCAAGTACAAAACTGAAAGTAGTGGGGGATGTCTGTGGCCTGAGCAATGGTTATAGCTTGAAAATCTCAGATCCTTTGTGCAGAATGAACTGAGGGGTCCAGGGTGGGCTAAAGCAGAAATCTGACTTGGAAATAGACTGTAAAAAACACAGTGACTGTGGTGGTCACTTGCTGTACAAATATATGGTGCAATACCATTCTTATTTATGAAAACATAAAGAACAAGGCAGGAAGAGCCAGGATCTGCGCACATGTTGGGATTACAGTGATTTCCAAAAAAAGACAAGGAATGAGTGGCCATATCCTATGGCAACTAATAAACACTAGTACAGATACAAATCAAGTATTCGTGCATCAAAGTCAAACACCTAACCGCAGACAACTTGCTTTCTTGGTCCTGGAAGCTCTGAATTTGTGAGTTTGGCCTGGACGCCCGAACAGCCCTCAGACTGGACTTTGTGCATGTGTGTGCGTAGCACAGCAGCGCACCCACCGACCCCAACATCTCAATCTGACAGAAGAGTTTCGTCTGGGAAGGTAGTCTATCGGTATATTTACTGACAACATTTTTTTCCAGAGATAACATCAGAAAAACTGACTTTTGGAGAGACTGGATTTTGACTAGAAATACAATGCAATATTAATGACAAAAAGCCCATTCAGACAGGAAAGTAAAGGAATTGTTAACGTAAAAAGGCAGATTCTATAGAATAAGGACAAGACCTTCAAGCTAGAGTGAATTGCCTTCATAGCGTATTTTAATACCAGTAGGAATTTTTTTTTCTCCCTCAGATCTCAGTAAACAGCCATAGCTGACAGGAGTGGACTCATTTTGTAGGTAGCCTCCACATGGCTTGAAATTATGGCAGAACAGAGAGGTAGCTATGGCAAAGATGAAGCAAACAGTTTAAAAAACCCACCAAACTTGCTAAAAAGTGGGGCATTCAGACTTTTTCTTTAGTGTTGTCACGGGGGAACCCATGCTGACTTCTCAAATGATGTCTGCAAGAGAAAAAGAAAGCTCCCTGTGTTGTAAAATGGTCTATTATTTCCAGTTATCTTGTTTTTAAACTAGAAAGTTTTAAATCCTTGCCTTTTTTTCTTTTTTCTTTCTTTTTTTAACCGTAGACAGTTGTGGCTCTGGATGAAGCTGTAGGAGTTTCAAGAACTCTTCTCTGAGCGTGATTTTAGGAAACAACAGCAGCTGAAAAGCAACTTTCAGCCCAAAAGTGCTGGATTACAGGTTGGCTCTGAAGCTATATCCCTCAAATCAGTGGATTCACGTAGGCAATATCTCCCTGTGTGTGAGGAGGAAAAAGAAGAGGCAGACATCAACAGAAACACCCTCAAACATGAAAGAAAAAGTGCTCAGGACCACAGAATTACTGGCGGGGCAGGCATCGGTATGTATTTGAAGTTATACCTGCTTTTGCTTATTTCCACTGGAATAGTGCTTTGCACGCATTCCTTGGATCAAGGAATATACCCAAGTCACAGTAACCAACAAAGTCTTTCGTGCACATAGATGTCACTTTGAGTGTCACACAATGTCAATTATGGTTTCCTATCTCTTTTTATATATTAGTAATTTGCCTGGCTGGCATAGACATGACGTGTGAATACGAGTTGGTGTAAGTGGGAAATGAGATAGTGTCATCGGGCAAGGTAAAAAAGGACCACATGGTGCAGGATTCTCTATTGATAGTCAACCTATGAAAAAACGTGGGCTCCTAAATTCAAACCCACATAGCGTCAGGTATAGTCCATGCACGTATTTCCTGGAAACTTTGCCAAATGTTGGCAAATAAAATCAGCCTTGGTTATAACGACATCTCAGACAGACATACAGAAACCAGTGAAGCAAAACCAGTTTCTTTTTCTTTTCACAGTATCTTTTTCTTTTCTGTGATACTTTTACATTCAGTAGAGCCACTTAGAAGTGCTTATTAGAAAAAGGGAAAGATTTTATTTTTTTTTAAATGCATGCATACAACTAGGGTCCTTAATCCTTATTTAGTCACTAATTTCTGCTTTTTGGAACTAGCAAAATCTCATGCCTGAAGGTTTCCTGGACATTTAGTACACTCATGTCTAGCTATGAGCCCGTGAGTTTAGGCATCCATTTTTAAACGCAGGTGAAGCTTTTCTTTGCATTTGTGTCCAGCTTGAATGCCTGTTGCACAGAGCGCGGATGAAAGAGCAATGATAGCGAGGTGAAGTCACTGGCTCAGGTACCAGGAGATCCGCATTCTCTGCCTGGCTCTGCCAGGCCTTCTTTAAATGAGTTGCATCATCTTTGTGCTTCACTCTTTCCCATCTGCAGAACAAGGAAAACAAATCTCAATTTACATTGGCATTGCGAGCATTAATTCATTGCTGTCTGTAAAGGAGATCAATCCTCTGATAAAAGGTGCCAGAGGAATGCAAAGTATTTCTATTATATAAATACTAAAATGCGGATACTATCAAGGTCTGCCTTGGCTAAATCAAAGGTTCCAATACCAACTGCAGTCCCTCTGAGAGCTGAAAACTGGCTGGTCTTTGGATATGTGGCAGGATTTGTGAATTCTAATCAGGGCAGGAATAATATTTAGCACTAGTGAAAATTTTCTTTAGAGGTAAAGTTGCTGTTTCTCTCTCGGTGACACAAAGCACTTCACTGTCTAACTTGTCACGGTTGTGTGATTTGTGCTGCAAAGAACGTGCCTCATCTTTGCTATGTATCCCTGCTAGCTTCTGTCAGTGGAAAGTACAAGTGGAAAGTGGAGGGTACGCAAGGGCCTGTAAGTGGTCCATCACAGTTCAATGGCCCCTTTTATTTCTGACTATGGAGTCCCATAAAGTTCTAGTGACAGCCATTAAGTCTTTATGACACGTTATGGAAGCATCATAAAAGGAACATTTAGGAAGAGACTGAGTGGAGCAAATGAGAAGAGAAGATTTCTATTCAATACTCACCCCAAGTGAGGGTCAACCTAGGACACCTAAGTGCGCAAGCCAAGTGTAAGTTATAATAAAGGGGTTGTTTTACAAAAATAAAATGTCTAACTTTTGGAGTGTGGCTGGAGTCAGCTATACCTCAGACATATATGATTCTTGGTGTACTCCTGTTACATATTAAACGTACCCTGTATAAAGTTTGTAAATATTAGCAAATGCTTTTCTTTCCCAGTATTTGCAAGAATGCAAATTTAGAGGCAAAATTTCTCAAGTGCTCTAGTCCCATGGGTAAAACCAGCTAGTAATAAGAATATGAGGAACAGTAATTCCTTATTCAGTGTAGTGCCGTTAGCATGGAAGGCTTCTGTGCATTGTATGTGGCTAGCCTTTCGAGTCCTACTACCGTCTACCTCACCAGTTAGTCCTTCAACATCACGTACCATATTTCCAGTGTGTACCTCTCTTTTGGCATCAGCAATATTTTGTAATGATTCCAGGCCTCAGGCAACAGAGACTGTTTAAGCACCACAGACAGAATTGCCTCTTGACCTGGTCACAATTTTTCCACCAAAACACATTTTCCAGAAAATAACTCTTTTTCACTGGTAACTTTTTTTTTTCTTTCCCCTGGAGACACAATGGTACTTTGAAAGCTTTTGGCAGAATCAGGCAAGTTGGCTGCCTGGCTAAAGGTGTGACTGCCTGGTGGACTCACAATCTGGCCAGCTTCTTAGGGAACTGGCCAACTTCCTTGGCATCCCCGTTTGTAGCTGAGCAGGTATTTTGTCTGCCCAGTGGACTGGGTTGTTCCCATTTGCTGGAAACTTGGCTGCTGATGTTTTGTCCTAAGTACAATGTTAGCAGCCTGGAATTTTGCACAAAGCAGGAGCTGGTTTGGTTGGGTTTTTTTTCCTGCCACCACTAGTCACCAGGAATGTACAACACTAAGTTGTTCCCCAGTTATAAGGCTGTTGCATCCAAGTGGAAAGGTCTTGATATCACTTTTGACCAGAGTCTGAGTTTCATCCTATGTCTAAGCATGGTGGCAGTAGACTGCAGTCATTTCTGATGTGGTCTAAAATATGACTTATTTTCATTAATTTATTTATTTTTGCAAGAGTAGAAAACAAGATGAAGGCCACTGTGTGCCCTCCTTTTTCCTCCTCATCTTGTGATCGATCAATATATTTCAAAAAGTCTCCTGGCTGAGATTCCTGACATTGAGAAAGTATTAGAATTTTTCTTCATTCCCACTACATGTGAATGCATGTGATGGTCTTGTCTATTATTGTCTATGTAATGAAACATCAGTGCCCCAAAGGCACTGGTCATTCATCTACTTATGCCAGCATTCTTGGCACTGTCTTGGCTTCTTCCAGGCAGTTTTTTTTTGTGCATCAGCAGCAACACATGAGACAGCATGCCTTCTTAGGTCTTTTTCAAATGACCCCTTAAAAATTTCCTCTATTTGTCTTCTCTACACAGTTTCTTGAATTTAAATGTAACTAACTGACAACGTATTTTTTAAGGAGTACGTAGATGTCATATTATAGAGGCTAGGATCACTATATTCCCAAGGAATTTGCATGATTTTTTTTCAGGAGATATGACTCTGTACATCTGAAATGTAAAAATGCTTACTGGCAGTCCCTTTCATAGAGATTTTACATTCAACTTGTCTTGCCCAGCCCAGGAATGTATTTTATATCTAATTCATGTAACACTCCTATATTCATGCAGACTATTATATATACAAACATTCAATGCAGTAAAAATGAAGACTTTTTGACCACAGTCCATCTCCTTGGATCCTCTAAGCTTTCCAGTGTCAAGACAATATATAGAACATGCATTTCTTCCTCAAGAGTTTGCAAAGAAATTACTAGAACTAGACCAATTTTCAGCAAAGTCTATTTGGATTCTTTATCCCAATGTTATTTACAAATTCCATTTGAATTAAATAGGTACCTTTGGCTAGAACCTGGTCCTCCTCTTCTTTTACCACAAAGATAAAGAGGATGTGACGGATACTGGATTTATCTAACAGCCTGGGAGTAGAGTGTTTATCTGGGCTGTGAGCAACCCTGTGTTAGCACCACAACCCTGCTTTGCATAAAACATTTAAATATTACAAAAGAAAGACCACAGAAAAGTGTCCAGGAATGAGCATCCACCTGATGCGTGACAAGGTCCCTGTAAGGCTGGAGCTCCAATCTTTGCTCCTGCAAATGTTTATCCAAAGCGAAAGTGCATCAGCAGATAACGGCTCTTTAACCACATATGGTGATTGTGGCACTTTTCTGGGAGGTGAGCAATGGAGACAGGGGACAGAGTTGAATCTGGATAGCTCGTGTTCTATGGAAGTGCTACAGCCCTTGAGATACTGAATAAGGGGACAACTGTCTCCCCGGCAGCAGTTCTGAGAACTACTCCCTCTCTACATATTTATATTTCTGCTTCTGTGAAAATTCTTCAAATGAAATATTTCGTGTTAGCTAGAACATGACATGTCAAATTAAATCAATTTCTAATTTTTGTTTGGCAAGAAAATTCAAATTCTGTTTGATCCCAGCTGAATTTTCCTTCAAATTTTTATTTGCCTGCCAAGCCACAAAATCAATTATTTGGACAGCCATCTAGTAGATGTGTCTGATGAAATTGCTCAGAACAAATTTTACTGAAAAAACACTGTTTTTCTGTGTTTCTGTAAACAGATAACCTCATTGTCAAACAAATATTTTTAACTATTTAGCTACCCTTTGGCTCCCACATTTCTGTAAGGTTTCAAGGACAATCAAAATATACAAACATAGCTTGTCCTTTTCTGCTGGGACTTCCATGCTCAACACGTGGTACCCTCGCAAGACCTGGAGAACCATCTATGTTTCTATGGATGTTTTTAGAAAATGTGTGTATTTTCTCATTGTGTTGCATGCGCCACTGAGGAGCCAGATATGTGCTGTCACTTTCCTTTGTGAATACAGCAAATGAGACATAGGTAGGTAGATTGTTGGCTTGACTCTACCCAGGCAAAGCCTGAAGAAGTAATAGGTGTGTAGAGTCAGATGTTCTCTTATCTTCAGTAAATTTAAGGAGTTAGCAGCCCTCAGAGGCTAGTTTCATCCGACTTCAGCTAAGATACAGTAACTGATCACAGCGATAGTAAAAGTAATAGCAGTGCAAACTATGCAGACAAGTCTAAATGTCCTCTGGAAGGGGTCTAAAGCTGGCCACACTCAAATAGTTCTGCTTTTTCAGCTGAGTGGGCAGCAGCTGCTACTTGCGGGGTGGTAGCTGGAAGATGAGCAGTGAAACTATTTTACAAATGCACATGCCTTAATGTTTGGTCTCATATGTTAAACCTTACTAGCAGCATGAATTAATATGGTTATGTTACCAGACGCACTGCCTGGGGACTGATGCAACAGCTTTAACAATCCAACAACTGCAAGAAAAGTGGGTAATTCAAGGCTACATTGGAAATAGATCTGCTTCCTCAAACCTGTAGTGCTCCACCTGCATTGCAAAGCTGACCATCTGTCCAACCCCTTTGTTTAAAAGACTGACCTCAGGAGTTGTTTCAGATAGTTACACAGATTAACTGAGCAGATGGTTTTAAATAAACATCCACCCAAGTGGTTAGCATGTGCCAATTAATCCAGCAGAGCCAACAGTCATGTTCCTGCATCTTTTCCCATGCAGAGTGGCCAGAGTTCTGTTCCTCTGAGTGGTGCAACTTCTGCAGTGCCCAAAACAGGTACCAACATAAACTCTGGTTTAGAAAGACATTTAAACGTATGTTTAAATATCACTGCAGCAATCAGACTTGAACCTTGAATGAAGAGCCTTGTTCAATTAGAAGAACACAGGAATTTCCATGAGAAATCAGATTGAACATCCAGCAAGTCCAAGCCCACCTGAGACTGTGGTCAGACCACAGGTTTACAGGGCAGGCAGAAGAAGCCTGCAGCAGGCAGATGGAAATCCATCTGCTCCTGAGTGGTTTAAGTACTGGGCTCTAAGATCAAAGATACTCTCCTGTTCTTTTAGTTATTTCCTAGTCTCCCTTTTCCAGACCACTTGCCATATTACATACTTTTTTCCTGTAGTTCCTACTTGCCTCCGATCTACGAAAATATCGGTCTTTCCAATCTCTCTTCCTGTGAGAGGTTTTGGTCCTTTATCACGCTTTTCTGTTCTCCATTCTGGATTTGCAGCAGCCTTTGCAAAGTGGCTCGCCATGGTCCTGTGGCGGTCCCAGGGCATCCTGTTCAGTGCCTGGCACAGCAGGGTGCCTCTCCACTTCTGATTCCCGCTGGTAAGCAGAGGGGTCAGGGAGAGGGATGGAACTTCCCAGCCCCTTTTTGTCTCTGTGTGTCATCTTCTTGCTGCAAGCTTTGATCCTGAAAACCATTTGTAGTTAAAAACGTAAAGGGTTTTTGAGTACGTGTGCATTAGAGAGAGACGTAATTTGAAGGGTGCTGGGGCCCTGGGAAATGAATGAGGTTTAGCTTCTCTGATACAATTAATAAAATTGCAGATAGATCAGCTCAACAAGCATGGAGAATTTCAGTTCATTTTGCATTGGTCTCAAAGCAAATGCATGTGAGACCTTCAAAGGTATACGCTGAAACTCTCAGTAAGATTCCAGGCACCTTGAGCTGATTTAAGTTTGTGCAGCGTTAGTCTTAACTTCTCTTTTCTCTCCTTCCCAGCTTCATATTCCTTCCTTCTTCCTTGTGCTAGAACTAATATTTGTACGTCTGCAATATGATCTAGTTTGTGAGATGATCTGGTTTAAAGAGAATCACTTTTTTAAGTGGATTTTTTTTTGGCAACCACCAGGGTCACTTGCAGGCCTATGGACAATTTACATCCTTTTTTCCATGGTAAATGGGATGTAAAAGTTTCATGGGCTTTGAATTCACCAGCCACAGAAGGACATGTGTCTCCCATCCCTTCCACTCAGCTGTGGGAAGATTTAACCCTCTAAAATTCCCTTTTCTACTTAGTGGTAGTGTCTAATTAATTTTCTCTTAGTGTTCAGCGCTGCACTGCATTCGGGAGCACTGTATCTTCAGAGCAAACTCTTAAAGCCAGAATCAGACCATACTTTTGGCGAGAGGCCACTAGAGCGGGAGAAGAAACAGACCTATTTATAATAGGCATTTTGTCCATCAGAAGAATGTCAACAGACAAATTACCATAACCTGCCTGAACCAGCTCAGCCCTCCTGCAAATGAAAGCCCAGATTGTATTGGGAGTGTTTGTTTTGTCATTTTTTAAATAAATGAAGAAATCAATGGTGTATTCACAGCAGCCAGTAGAGCAAGTAGTCATTTTAGATGGACAGCCCCAGAACCCTTACTGCTGGCACTAAGTGACTGCAGTTCTGGCTGGTATCTGCACTAATCCTACCCGGGTAAACACAGATTTGCCCGAGTCACAAATTTAAGCCATATCAGCTGCCATGCTTTCATCTGCTAGTTTCAGGAATGTGGTTTCTGCACTGGATCCATCTGGAAATTACCCCCCCAAGACAGATTGCTTGTCAGTATCTCCTTAGGGCTTGTCTTCAGTGCTAAACGCTGCTTTTTCTACCCTTTTTTTTTTTTTTAACCGTGGGGTAGCTGATGTACATCAACTATCCAAAGATAAAAGGAAAGGTAAAGAGTACCTGCAGCCACAAGAACAGTTGCAGTGGGACAGGGGAGAGATGCTGGCTGTGGGGTAGAGCCTCAGTACAGTAGGACTTTGTAACCTTTGGGACACTTGGGAGCTGCCTACCGTGTCATCTCATCCACGCTGGCACAGGTGCTGGGCGAATGCGACTTGAGGTAAAGGCTGCACAATGAGCGCAAGAAACACACAAGTTTTTTAAATCATGATTTTGGAGTCCTGACTTTTTCATTTTGAACTGTAAAAAGATGTCAGTTCTGTACTCTTCATACTGTGTCACACACAGGGTAGTCTTTGTTTTCAACTACATTGTGGCCCTCCTGTACCTTCACATTGGTCATTTTATTGTATGATAGCCCTTTCTATTGTCAGAGAAGGAGCTTGTTGCTGTTAATATTTTCAAGGCAGCGCACTGGGAGGAACACTGACTGGAACTGCATTGCCCAGCTGTCCTAGGGCCACAGACAGAATCCCGAAACTTCACAGTGCAAATATAAAGGGCTGGTGTGGTTGGGCCACCAGGTCCATCAGCAAGCCCTGACACAGACACATTTGGCCGTATTCTGATAGCAAGACACAGAAAGAGGATATCCTATGAGTCTTTTATATAGGTATTTAGATATTTTTCTGTTCAAATCACCTTTCCTCCTCATGGAAAAGACTTGCCTCTCAGGATTAATGATACATTTTTTGTTACTCACATTACAAGGCAAGGTCTTTAAGTTTAGCCAAGAATATATGACGATGGTGTACCTTTGTGTCTCAGATTTTGAATTGATACCACCGTGTCCAAGGGAGGTAGAAGATTAAAGTATTAAAACTCTTTGGTTATATTAAATTAATCAAATTAAAGTACAAGGCCAGGAAGAAAAATTAAGTTCATTAAGCTGTCTTAAGCCATGCTAACATTTTGCTTTCTCAGTTTATTGACACCAACAGAAGATCTCCCCGTTCCTAGCTATTCCTGAGTCTCCATATTATAGGATAGCTTAGCAGCTGCCTTTTTAGCCTGCGTGTTTGCAGATCTCTTTTTGACTTCAGTTTCCCTTTGCATGCCATCTTTCCCTCTTCCACACCCTGCTCTTTCCCCTCAACAAGAGATGCAAATACCAGATAACTGACAGTTTAAGAACTTGTGATCATCACTGGCTTTCATGGTTGGAGACTGTTATTAAATGAGACATTAGAAATCCCCAGGCATGGAAAATGTGTAGCTAGCTTGGAGTTCAGGGCTCTCCACAGATCTTATGCCTGGAGATCTGAGATTGCTTAGATGTTAAAGTTCTGTTGCTTCTGACTGAGAAGGCGACCCCGAAGCGGTCACTGCTCCTAACCTGCAGCTGGGTGAGTTTAAACAAACCTAGTCAGAAGTGTGAGTTCTCTCTTTGATCTCTCTGAACTGTTAATTGTTTATCCTCAATTAAATATTTACTTTGGACTTGTTTTCTAATTTAGGGCTTTATGTCGTGCAGCGCAGGTGCAGACTCTTACCATTTTAAGACCACTGATATTATTTTCAAGAAAAGCTTAAGTTTTAGTGTCTTGCAAAAAGGATTGAGGCTCCTAGACATGCACATAATTTCTAAAAGGAGTCCTAGGCTTCTAAATCACTGAAGTGTGTTTGAAGAGTTAACCCCTTTACAGAAAAGAAAACTACAATGATTAGACAGAAAACACCCTGATACCTAGCAAGTTATGAGTGGCTGTAAGGATTTAGCTTAAGTCAGTAGGCAATTAACTGAAGCTAAATCAACATAGAGAATGTCATGTCCACTCAGATTACATCAGTTTAACATCAGTTTGTATACAAATATAAGACTTACTTGCCTAACACCTTTGTAGCTGTGTGAGCATAACTTTACACAAGGAACTGCCCTGAGAAATGTGAACACCTATTTCAGTGACACCAGCCCCTAGATCATCATTGCTATAATGTCGCACTGCACCCTAAATTAAATGCGTATAGCTATTTGTTATCACATACATTTAGAACGAGAATACTGATATGGTACAATATGATTGCCCACCACTTCTGGGAGTCCTGAAGGTTTTCCCGGCAGAGAGGCCTCATTTTCCGCAGACTGCCACATTCCCAGCAATGGCACTCAGAGACAGTCCTTGAGCAGGGATGGCTGTCAGAGTTTACAGTGCTTGACCTGGAAGACAGGAAGCAAGGAAACTTTTAGATCACTGGTTTTGAAACAACCCATATGGCAAGACAGGGCTGATAGCAGGGGACCTGGGAGCCTCAAAGCCTAAATCTGAGCCACCAACTCAGCACTGGGGCACTGACACCGAGCTATGGACCTGGAGGCTCAAGTTCTTGGTCACTTTCTGGATCTATTGGCTGGACTCTGAGCAAGCTGCATGTTGCCAGTGGATCCAACCTGCATTTCATCAGAAGTGCACTGAAAACACTTTCATAGAATCATAGAATGGTTTGGGTTGGAAGGGACCTTAAAGACCATCTAGTTCCAACCCCCTGCCATGGGCAGGGACANCCAGGGATGGGGCATCCACAAGTTCTCTGGGCAACCTGTTCCAGTGTCTCACCACCCTCACAGTAAAGAGTTTCTTCCTAATATCTCATTTAAATCTACCCTCTTTCAGTTTAAAACTGTTACCCCTTGTCCTATCACTCCAATCCCTGATAAAGAGTCCCTCCCCATCTTTCCTGTAGGCCCTCTTTAGGTACTGGAAGGCTGCTATAAGGTCTCCCCGGAGCCTTCTCTTCTCCAGGCTGAACAACCCCAACTCTCTCAGCCTGTTTTCATAGGAGAGGTTCTCCAGCCCTCTGATCATCTTCATGGCCCTCCTCTGCAATCGCTGCAACGGGTCCATGTCCTTACGTTGGGGGCCCCAGAGCTGGACACAGTACTCCAGGTGGGGTCTCATGAAAGCGGACCTCCCTCAACCTGCTGGCATGCTTCTTTTGATGCAGCTCAGGATGCAATTTGCTTTCTGGGCTGCAAATTGCCGGCTCATGTTGAGCTTCTCATTCGCCAAGACCCCAAAGTCCTTCCCCTCAGGGCTGCTCCCAATCCATTTTCTGCCCAGCCTGTATTTGTGCTTGGGATTGCCCTGACCCACGTGCAGGACCTTGCACTTGGCCTGGTTGAACTTCATGAGCTTTGCACAGGCCCACCTCTCAAGCCTGTCCAGGTCCCTCTGGATGGCATCCCTTCCCTCCACCATGTCGACCGCACCACACAGCTTGGTGTCGTTTGTCAAACTTGCTGAGGGTGCACTCAATACCACTTCCTATGTTTCCAACAGAGATGTTAAAACAGCACCGGTCCCAGTACTGAGCTCTGAGGAAGCCACTTGGCACAGGACACCACTTGGACATCGAGCCGTTGACCGGAACTCTTTTGAGTGCGGCCATGCAGCCAATTCCTTATACATTTTGGTGAAACTTTTGGGGGTTTATGAATATGTATTTTCTAGTGAGACACTTTTACATTGCAAATTTCTCACTACTCCCAACAGTTAAATTTTCACAATCACCTTTTGGCATATTCACACTGTCTGTCCCAACATATTCGATTCATTTGGCTCTGCTAGTGCTTGGAGATCACCTAAAATTCATTTTCAAGGAAGAGGGACAATAAAAAATTAAAGGATAATAATAAATATAAACAATATAATTATAAATATATATAATAAAAAAGAACTATTAAAAAATCTCCACAAATATTCTCATCTTTCTCTGTCTTTGAGGTCTGAGTACATAAAATTATCGTATATATGTTAATGACACTCTGCTTCAGCACCACATCACCTGCCAGAGATTTTATGGTTAATCCATATATATTATTCCACACCCCCCATAATTCTTATTAAGTTTTCTACATGTCTTTAGACCATTGCCTTCCCTGAACAAGCATACTCCTTTTCTGAATTCTGTCCATCTAGTATATAGCAGGGGATACTATAATAATAGCATAAGATATCATTAATATAAAAAATGTTTTAAAACAGTTACTATTTTATATGTATGGTATCATTTAATGTCTTTCCTGGTAAAAAATAAGTATAATAATCACTGTGGTGAATCATCAGTAGTTCTAAGGTTGAGAATGTGTAATCTAAAAGGAGAACTTATTAAAAGCGTGTAGGTATTCATTTATTCACTGGATTCTGATTCAGCAGAACTCTTAAGCACTTACCTAAATTCCTGTGCAGCAAAACACTTAATCTTGAATTAACTCAAGGTTTTAAACACATTTCTTTTCAAGAAAACACTTAAGCTAAATATATCCATAATCCAACTGCATTACAATTCCACATTGACTAGGATAGCCAGCTGGGTTTAAAAGGAATCGTGAAAAAGTCATTTGGGCCATGTTTCCACTCAGAAATTGTACTGCTCCAACTATCTTCTAAAGTGCAGATGAAGATATATTGACAGTGAAGTGTTTATATCAGAGTAACTCACTACCATATGAATATCTGTGTTTTTCCACTGCTTTTTTCCTATAGGTTTCAGCTATGTAGTTGTGCTGGTCAAAATATTATACTAATATGAAATAGTCCACACTGGAAATGCCAGAGAAACGAATAACCTCATCTGTCAAAGACATCATGAGGTTGTGAAGATAGAGCTGGATGGAAAAATACTTGCTGTGCCTGAAAAAATGTTCCTACTCCTTAGTTAACCAAAGGGTTCCCAAATGATTAGGCTTTTTGGGTAAACACAAATGCAGTATATCCCTGTAACAAAATAAAATAAATATGAGGATAGTAAAGACTGAGTAGGAGATTAAAAGAAGTATAGCTTTATCTATATTGTCAATGTCTTTCATGCCCTGGTTTCTGTTTCCATTCATATATTGCAAGTGGCATAAACATTAGACAGTAACTGAAGAAATTAAACTGGAGCACACCAGTAGGAAGCAGCACTGTAACAGAGTAACCTTGTATAATAAAGCTATATTGCAGCAGTAGGTAAAAACAAGGGCAGCTAGCAGCAGCCAAAAACCAGCAAAGGACAAAGAATACCCATAACAGCACGTCTTCTGCAATAATCAGTGGACAGGATTAATATTCTTTTTGATGCTTTAATTTTTACGGTTGAAATTTTCAAGTAAAGTAACACATCCTGACCTTAAAGTGATTTACAAAGGGAAAAATAACAGTTTTTCTAGTTCTTGTGAGGTTCTGGAACTGAAAGGAATTGTCAATGCTATTTTTTAAAGACTGGTTTACCTACAGGACTCACTAGGGATTTTGGGTGTTTTATAGTGAGCTTTTTATTTTTGTTTATTCCAATTACTGGCATCAGACTCTGATTAAATAATGTGTAAGAATAGGAAGGAAGGAAACATAAAGTCTTTAGCAAAGACCTTTTTTTCACCTAACTCTTTATAGGCCATTAGCATTGAAAATTTGCAAACTAGAAAGTGAATTTTAAGTAGGCAAAAAAGTCCCCATCACCTCAGTTAATCAGCGTTCATTTTTCTAGTTGGCTGATGTCCTATACCAGTGTCTGCTCCCTGGTATAATACTTCTTCTAAATTTTTATCATTCTTAAATTTCTATTGATATTTTTTTCCTAAGAAATAAACTAAGGTAGAGAATCCATTAATTCAGAGGTATTCTTTTGCTCTTTATTCTAAAAGGAAAGAGTACTGAAATCTTTTTTGTGTTATGACTGAAGAAGAGTAATTTGCAGGTAATTTTTTGGTTTCCCAAAATTTGCTGTGAATCTTTGATATTAAGATTTTAAAGGCCATGTGGTCATAGAATTTGAGGTTAATACTTCTGATTTAATCCAAAACCAGATCAGTATGAGATGCCCCTGGAGAAGTCGCCAAGTGGTTTGATCAATTCCTAACATCTTAAATTGATTAATGCTGTTTTATCTGACAGGGAATATTCAACTATCCAAACCTATAAGCCTATAATATAAACCTATGCCTATAGGCATATAGGCAAAGCCACATTCATGGCTCCTAGTACTTGCTCATGGTTCCTAAAATGAATTTGAAAAGCCTAGATGTGCCATTACTGCTACCCAAACTTTAATTTGATCACTAAACACGAAATGTAGGATGATTTCTAATAAGACCTTTCTTGGAATTCTCAGCCATAGAGAAACTGAAAATCATATTGGGAAACTGTTCTGTAAACATGCAAGTGAGAGGTGTTACATTATAAAATATGAGTATCTGGAAGATATTTCTGTTTCCATGAGAAATTGATGAGAGTTGAATTCTCCAAGGTTAGGTGAAGTATCGGTCATTGTAACCACCCAATTTTATCCTGGACTGATCATGCAAAAATACTTCCTTTTTTTTTATACTACAGAAACTGATAATACAGACAGAGCGTTGGCAGACTCAAACCTTAAGCCATTTTATTTTCCTACATTCATCTGCAAAGCTCATAACTATGTGTTTGTCTGTTCTCTAAAGAAAAAAAATATTAAAAAAGATCGGTGCCAGAAACCCAGCGCTCACAGAACCCTTTGCTACCAACTTGGTGCCAATGAGTGGCCAGTGGGACTGGTGACACACTTCCTTTCTGAGCACTGACAATACAGAATTTGAATAGTGCATTGCATAACCTGAAGATTTGCGTTCCAAAAAAATAGAGCAAGAGTTGCGATGACGAGCAAACTGAAATCCAAACACTCAGAGTATGAAATCTGCTACTCTCATAGGCCACTACGGTTTGAAAAAATTGCCAATCCTGCTGTCCCGCTCACATTCCCAAAACGTGACAACCAAAGACTATCTTGGGCAGAGCTCCACCGTCCCATTCTCAATTGGCTACGCACTGTTATGGCTCCAGAAGTAAAGTGAACACAGCCAGATATGTTCTGTGCATCTTATCTATCTATCTATCTATCTATCTATCTATCTATCTATCTATCTATCTAAAAATATAGGGTTATAATGTAATGAGATAAAATGAATGCAATGGAACAGTTTTCAGATTCCCCTCTTAACTACCCATAATACACATATGAATCCATCTGTGAATGCAATATTCATCTACACATGCAAATTGCATAACTGATTGAACAGTTACCAGACTTGTGTGCTCAGGTGGGGGGATTATTTTAACATCTACTTCAAATTGTGTGGATGCAGTGTAGGCGTTCTGCTGAGTTTATGACTAATATCCCTCAGGGGAGAGCTATGAAAGGGAGAAAATAATCTGTCAAGAACACACTTAACTTGATTAGTTTGAGCCTAAACATTTGAGCAGCCTTTGAACCTGAGCCGAGATGGTTCCAGGAACCTTCTCTAAGACAAGCGCCTCTGACTGCAGGTTCAGGATTGGCGTTTCTTCCTTATTAAAGGAACATATTGTACAAGTAAAAGGATATTATGCTGGATCTGGAAAATATTTTACAAGTATGTAGTATGTGTGTGTTTAGATACTTAAATACTACAGACACTATTTTCAGACAGTATTGTGTATTTAGGGCATGACCCTGACTCAGGAGGCTACATATAGCAGGGTTTGTTTGTTTTTCAGTTCTATTGCTTTTTATGTTTCTGCTCACCACTATGTTTAATTGTTCCTCTTACTTTACACATCCACTGACTGCATGCTGCTTCTGAGAGTGTAGACAGTCCATCTCTATGCAAAGAAGGGGCAAATACTTTTGTTTTTCTTTTAAAAAAGCTTTGTTTCTCCTCATATGCTGGACCTTGAGAGGGGAATGTACCTTCAAAAGTGACCAGCGCCCTTCAAATTCTTATCTAAAGGAATTCCACAGGAAACCTTGGAGCTCTTACAAAAATTTGGACTGTCTGTTATTTATCAGATTTACAAGGACACTAGTCTTTGGCTATCAAGCCCTCTTGGAGCCACCACTGTCCTCTCCCCTTCTCCTTGCTTTTAACAGTAGAGGTAAGCATTGACTTAAGTTTGCTTCATGCTATCAACCTGGAGTACACGCAGGTAAACTATAAATGTTGGCAAGATTTTAGCTCAGTATTAGCCCTGAAGCCCTGACATCAGCACCCGATTATGTCAAGTGACAGGCTCTCTAGCAACTGACAACAAACATTTGGATCCAGCCTTTACTGGGTGGGGAAACCGTAAGAGCATCTTTCTCACAGTAACCAGTGGTCTGCTATCATTTCCCTGATTTGTTAGTCAGAGTCTTTAATGGTTGCACATCTCTCAACATCTTCTTAGTTACCAAGTTGCCGGTATTAATTTTTCTCCCATATGAAAAGACCCATACATTTCCTATGAGGCTGGCTCTTGTGACAAGCCAGAAACTGGAGTAACTTCTCTTGAGTAACAACCCAGAGGCTTATTAAAAAACTACCTTTTAAAGCCTATTTCAATTGTGTCATTGTAATTACATGCATGTAAAGCACTGCACAAACATCCAATGCTTGGGAAAGTTAAAAGGGATGGCTTGACAGATACAGCCGATTCTAATATCTAAGCAGCAACTGAGTTCAGAAACTATTTCTGAAATATGATAATACAGTTTGGGCTTCTCTGAGGGGAGACATTAGTATCCCTCCCTGAGTGAACCTGGGAAGCATCCAAAAAGAAGGCAAATAAAAAATTTCAAAAATAACATTATGTAGAGCCATGACATGTTGGTCAGGTAAATTAGTGAGAATGATGGTGACAGAGAATAATGTCCAACAGGAATAGAAGGCGAAACTCTCATGTTCCAGTCCTCATTGATTCCCTGGCCCTGCTCTTGCAGTCCTTTTCTTGCTTCCCTTTCCCTCTCTGCTTTTGTTTTACTGTTCTTTTTTTTTTTTTTTTTTGGTTTTGTGACCTAGGGTAATTCACACAACCCTATCAGAGCTGCCTGCGAAAACACATTCCCACAACTCACAGCTGTAGTTAGTGCTAAATAATGCTTATAAATTAATTTGGGATCATTAGATAAAAGGTATAAAAACACTGTATTTCTATTATTACAACAATTCAAAGAGCTTCTAATGGTATATTTTTGGGCCAAATCCTGCCCTGTTTGCAACTCAGAGCAGGGTAAAAGCTTTTTCAGACAATGATCATTTTGTACTGCTTCCAACTTGCTGAAATATGTTCTGTCCACAGCTGAAGAGTTCCTGATGAATCCAGCCTGTTTTAACCTAAGAATGCTTGAGTTTATGACGTGGTTATCTGTGCAAATGTGCAGACCTACATCGTTAAAGTTCGCTGTTTTAAACAGTATATCTTCACATGTACTTGTCCTCAGCTTTCTTAAGCATATTATTTAAAGCATTTTAAACAATGACATTATTACGGCCACTGCACTCACAACTCATGTTTCTACATTTTTACCTTGAGTGATATCTTGCGCACACTATTCTATAATAAACAATCCATGACAACAGAGGTTAAGTGAGTTGACAACAGAGATGAGTCTGCTCCAAAACTCCAGTCCTGAACATAGCTGAACTTCAGCAAGTTCAAAGCAAAGTGCAGGGCAATGAAACTCAGCCCTTTCTCAAGTCCTTCTTTTCCTGACTTCAGGGGTTCTTTTCATTTTCTGTGATACAAATTAGTCCTCACCTCGGGCATTTGCATTTATTCCTCTGAAACACAAGTTTAAATTGAAGCTGGGGCTGGGAGGAGCATCCTGCTAGCACAGAAAAGAGAGTTGGTGGTTCCTCTTTTTTCTTGCTGGTTGAAGGGGCACTGTTTATCTCACTGCCTCTCCTTCCTTCAGCTGGTGCCATTAGATTTCCTCTCCTCTTTCACACTTCTGCAACTGCTGACACCCTTCTGAGAGCACAGAGAGCCGCAGTTTCTGTGTCTGAATAGAAGTGCTTTTCAGTACTTTGGCTCTGAAACACAGCAACCCAAAGAACTCGTGTATTCTCTGACCTCTTTGCTATAATTTTTTTTGAAAAATTCTTTAACGTACACTAATCCCTTGACAATTTAATGTTTTTCTAGGGAAAAGGGAACAATATTTGCTTTGTGAGGAAGCTACAAGGAGCTTAGTAACCCGTATGGTAACAGATTCTTATGAAAAGAGCCTCTCTAGCCTAGCATGAACAAAGTAATCTTTCAGCAATAAGGGACAAGGCGCAGCATTTTTAGGAGATTAGAGAAGGCCTTGGGCTGATCTAGTAAAAAGACACTGAAGGCTGACAGGTTACCGCCATTTGGCAAGCCAAATAGCATCCAAGAAATATGGAGTTCACTGTGTGAAATTTCTCCACTTCTAAAAAGAAAAGACAGCCCTGGCCATTATTTCTGCGATTGTGATGGCGGCGACACGATCCACCGGCAAGTGCCAAGAGGAGCCCTGATGAGCCTGTGGTGTTTGGAGTGAGATTCACTCTGCTGCTGCTCCATCCTCCCGGCAGCTCTCACTCCCCAAGGTAAGGGCTGTTGCCAGCGCTGCGGCTGCAGAGAGAAAGCTCTCGAGCCCGGAGCTGGAGCAGGTGGAGGAGACCCCGCAGGGCATTCAAAGCAACCTTGTGAAGCAGCCACGCGTCTTGCCGGCAGCGGCATGTCCTGCGCATCTCCTCCATGCATGATCTGACAGGCCCGGTGTCAGCTCCCGTCTAGGAGCCGAGATGTGGGCATGCATTCTCAAGCGATGATTCCCTCCGACCTCCTCCCCTCTCACGTGATGCAATTCCCCGGGAGCCTCGCCGTTCCAGGCTTTTGACAGTTCGGAGGTCTGCAAAGGGTTGAGCCAGACTCATTTTTTATTAAGGATGAAATATGGCTGGGAAGACAGTTAGAATAGGACCTGTCTGTCTATAAGACCTGGAGGATTTTAGAGGTATGGGAGACTTGTATCCATCCCCTGCATAAACAGAATTTCTTTCGATAGATGAAACAGGTTCCTCTCCTCTCCAACAGGAGAGGAAAAATCTGAAAGAATTAACGAGCTGTTTGTTTTTCAAGGAGATGCTTGTTGGTTTATTTGCTTCGGCAAATGCACTCGGGAGCCTTGACCTATGTCACCACAGCCACTGTACTCAGCTGAGCCCTTTTGCAGCAGGTTGGAAAGGCAGACCGATGCTCCGTGCCAGGCACCAACTACGACACAATGTTCTGTTAACTAGCGCTGAATGTAGCAGACACTCAAGTGGGAACGTTTCTGAATAGAAACTGCACTGTCCAAGCATGAACAATGTATGGAGATGGACCACTCAAACAGGAGAGAGCGGTGGTACAAAAGCTTTCCCCTGCTGCAGCAGTTGCAACCTTCATTCGTTGTCTTCATAGTTCAGTAGGCACAAGGGTTTCGGTGTTCCTTTGCAGACTGAGAAGAAGAAAAAATAAAGATCCCCACTGCTCCCAAAAAATCAAAATTCTTCCATGTGCAGAAGTGTAAAAGAGTTATATCCCGCTTACAGCCAACCTGAGGATTAAGTAGAACTCAGGTGCTGTATAAACCGTACCTTGGCCCTGCACACAGGGAGGGCTGAAATTCACTCCGTATTGTGCTGTGGACAGTCCTTCAGTGAGACAGTTAACACAAGGAATAAAGAATATACTAGTATTACCATTCTTATCCTATGCACGTATCTGGTTCCACTGTCTTCTCTGTTGGCCCAACAAGTGACATTACAGCAGAGGCAGCTCACCCAGCTAGAAGGCGAGCTGGCTGCAGGACCGGCCATAGAGAAGATACTGTGAGAAGAAACAGAATACAAGAAACTGTCAGAGCTCAATGGGAATAAGTTGTGTGCCTAAAACTCCCCACAGAAGAACAATAAATCTGTCTAGCATGGAGGACTTTTTTAGTACAGAGGTCTTTATAGCTCAGCTTTGTGAATGTGACTGTTTCAGCTGAGGGCTTTGCTGTCGCAGGTGGCCTCTGTCGGTTTCAGTGGTTTTTCACAGGTGCCTGAAAGACGATTTGTGAGTTCTGATATATTGCCTGGAAGTGGCCTCCCATATGTGAGATAATACTTAGTGTTACAGAAAGATAGGACTTTTTGTGCCCTGCATTCCAGTTCACATGTAACCTCCCACTCTCCTTTTTACCTACTTTACCAACATATCATTTAGATAGTTTTAGGAAATATAAATGTGCTGGGAGCAGGGAAAGCTCTACTGACTTTTTCCTCTATGACTGCACAATGTCTGCCTTTCTGTGGAGTTGTGTTTAAAAGTTGGATCAGGTGTGCTGGAATCTCTTCTCCTACCCAGTCAGTTTAAAAACAGGCATAAATGGTGTAAAGAGACTGACCAAAAAAGGCAGCGAACTGGATATGCAGCTTTGAAGTTAGTACAGGAGAATATCAGAGTCATTCTTTCCATTGTTATTTGAACGCTGTCATTACTGCATGGTACGGTGTATTCTTTGGAAAAGAAGAGAAGTGCATATGGGGGAACAGATTGGACAGTGTTATAGTCTGAAGTTATTTGCTATTCACTCTGCAAGGTACAACTGAAAACATAATTCACTGCAGTGACTAACTGAAAGGTGCATATTGCTTCTGTATGCATTGGCAAACTGTCAAGCTGCTTGTGTGAGCTCTTCCTTGCCCCTGCACCCTAGCCCCGATGCGGGGTACTCCACTGTTGTGAAATGCCTGTGCGGAACTGCAAGAGTCACACATGGAAAAGATCGAGAGGTTATTTGATCTGTCTCCTTGGCAGTGCCAGGCTGCACCTTTTATATTATTCAGGGAATTCTTATTCTTTTTTTTCCCCTCTCTCTGCCACTGTTTGAAGGTATTAAAACCTGCTACCCACAGGGGACCGAATTCAGGCTTTCTGTCTAAACCACGATCAATGTAACAATAGTAGATCTCTGATATGGCAGACTGCTGGAGTGGAGACCAGAAGGAAAGAAATGGTTCAGATTTGAATAGGATCCTAAAACTTGGCATCTGTGTTCAGAATCAGATATGAGTTTGCATCAAGATTAAATGGAGAAAAGACATTTTTAGTTTAGTCACTCCAGAGATGAAAGCCAACTTTCTTTTCTGGAAAATAAAAATGATAGCTCTAATATCTCTTCATTGTGTGGCCCTGTTGCTTACAATGCGTTCAGCAAAGGCCTGCAATGGCAGCCAGCCTGCACCGAATCACAGAATTGTAGGGGTTGGAAGGGACCTTCAGAGATCATACAGTCCAACCCCCCAACAACCCTTCCTGGAGGCTCCAGTGCCAAGTTACTGCAGTAAGCCACTTTTCTTACTGACAACTTTTCTTACAGTGCCCAACTTCCTGCAGTAGCAGCCTCCCCACTGTGTCTTGCCAGTGAAGGACCACACCAGCTTCTCCTGCTCTTCTCTACTAGTGACATTAGGTGTCAAAAACCCCTCTCTGCTTTACCTATGAGCCCCAGTAATGTCCTTCCCACACTGCTCCATTAACGGGCGCCAGATTTCCACACATTATCATGATAATGGATATTCCAATTGTAATCTTTCCACATTGCTCTCCAAGCAGATTTAGATGCCAGCACTGCAGCATGTCCTACAAGCAGTCCAACTATAAGGAAGAGCAAAGGAATTAATCTCTCTAGATTTCATACAAGGCCTCCGAACACTCCAGTAGAGAGCTGCAAAATAACTTGATTCCCGTTGCTGAGAATAATTATTTGTTAGTTCACATATAATTGTGTAACTAGGGCCTTTCCCGGCATTAGGAGGAAATTTAAGAGGCAGGTCTTCAGCTGATACATGCAGGCTTAATGGTCTTGTCCCAAGTGCTTGTAAAAGACTAGTGTTGAGACAAGCCCAGAACTAAATGAGGCCTTGTTTATTAAGCAAGGCTGCTCTATTTGCACTAGACAGCACAGCAGAAGAAAGACGTTTCTGACAGTTCTTTTATTCAGCTGGCTTAAACATTGCTTATTTCTCACGTTTTAATAGCTCTGTGTCAATTATCAGTGCCTTTAGTCAAAATGAAAGTTGCATTGTCATCTGTTTAGAATAGACACACATTGAAATAACATATGACACAGTTAACGTCAACTGGCAGGTTCTGGCCACTTCTGTTTAGTGAAAGCACCATGGTTTCTTCAACCCAGCTAAGGAAAATGATGTTTTCAGTAGGGCAGAGGCAGCTGTCGCATGGTCTGTCGTACACATAGAACGGTAACTTCAGCAAGGCGGCCGAAGCCTGTCCACGTGCTTGTGACACAGTGGCAGTAATGCAAGACTGTACAGTCCAGACCACTTTTAGACTTATTTTGGAAGTGGGGGAGGGGGGCGTGGTGGGAAGGTGTAGTTTCTGCAGGACACATTTCTGCACTCAAATATGGGCTGCAGCAATCAGACCTCCCTTATGAAAATTAAGGGCTTCAGGTTTCTTGGTATATTGCCAGGGTAACCTTAACTTGGGCAAAATGTTGCTGCTCCTCCTTCCCCTGTGAAAATTTCATCACAAAAGATGATGCAAATTGCTTTATAGGATCACAGACACACCTTTTATTAACTCTGATTGTCACTGAATTGCAAAAGATCAGGGGTGAGAGTAGGGAGTGAGGCAAGGGTAGGAGATGAGGCAGACCTAAGAGCCAGGCTCCCCAGGCTGGGGAATCTTTAACGTTTCAAGTGACTATCAGTGAGAGTTCTTGAGCAAAGGCTGCTGACCTGAGTATTTGCAGACTGTTCCCATTATTTGCATAAACTTCCTTGTTCCAAAGAAACGTGAAGCACATGCAAGGAAAACGCTGAATTTTCTGTGCTGACTGAAGCAATGCAATCTGCGGAGTTTACCCATCTCCTTACTGACTCAACCTTTTAAAATAAATTAACTGCCCAGTGTAGTTTTTATTTCCTCCTCCTCCCTTTTTCTCCTTCTCTCTTTGGCAAAAGAAATAACTAATATTCAAAGGAAATGAGTTGTGAAACCTCTAACAGCCTGCTAACCATTAGTTTCTATAACCCATGTTGGCAATGCAATATTCAGTGGGGACCTCTGGCTGGCTCAGATGGTCTCTTGTGTGAAAGGAGCAGCTAGGGATCTTCACCTCTGTTTGGATGCCCTTAGAGAGCACCACATCACTTCCTCTTGATGGGGTCTTGATGGTGTTCCCTTCCCCATCCCTCTTCTCTCCCTCTCCCCACCAAATGCTCCAGAGATTTTTGCAGGTGTACCATATCCCCAGGTATAGTTAGGGGTTGTCTATTCTTATGCTCTCTGCCTTCCCTCAACTCTGATTCCTGCCAGACCTCTCCCACACCTCATTGCTGGCACCGATATGAGTCCGATCTGAGTTACCAGGACTTCTCCATGAGCTCCTGAAGGAGAGCAGCAATGTGGACAATTTGAATCTGCTCCCATTCACTCCCTGCTTCCTCAGTTTCCCTGGATTTTGTTCCAGTTCTGAGACCAACAGGCCAGTGGACAGAATGAAGAGCAGAGCACTGCTGAGGTGCTACTTAATACGAGGAAAATCTCTAACATCTGACTTGCTTTACCACCTCAGTCATGGGTTATCTTGCAATTGACTGTGACTCTCCACACACAACCTCAAAAAGCCATTGAGAGCCAAGAGCACGGTGCTCACCACGAGACCAGGACCAGTGTAAGTCATAACTTGCAGGCAGCTTTTATGCTTACAGCAGTGACAACAGCCTAGCTGTTGAACGAAGCACTAGACCAGGTGGATTTTTTCCTGATGTTCTAACTCAGTCATTTTTGTGCCAGGTTGCCTCCTTAGAGTCATATCCGCTAGTGACCTGGATTTCCTCGCTTCATCTACACCGGGTTTTGGCATGTGGGAAGCACCATAGGAAGGCAACCCTCCCTCCAAACCCTCTTAATATGTCTCCCGATAATGGTCTAGGAGGGTACAAACCATAAGTTAAAAGCCACAAACAGCTTGCAAGCACTTCACTTGCAGGACAGCTGTGGGTGTTATGGCTCAGTCTTTGCTGTCTTCTTTCCCAATACCACACATGATGGAGGAGGGACCACAAAGGACCACATAAGAGGCAAAGGGGCTGTGGAGGTAGACTACGCCAGGAACTCCTGTCTTACAAAAATCCTTTAAGAATAGAAGGAAGAGGCACATGCCTGGAGACAGTGTGGGCCATGACCCTTCTTTCGTTCCAGGACACCAAGCACAAAAGCAACTAGTGTCCATAGAAAAAAATTCTTAAAAATTCATACTCCTTTAACTGTATGTAGCCAACTCCATCGCTTGCTTACTTGATCTTTTTTCCCCAATCTAACCTCACAACCTATTGCTGCAGGATTTGAAACAGGAGAATAGACTATAAGAATATGATCCGTTTCAATGTTTTTAGGGTGTATGGCTGTCCTCATTTGTTATCCACAAGACTCTATTTACCCAAGAACGAAAAAAAATATTAAAAAAATGAAAAAACTTCCTTCTGCTTTTCCTCTGCCAAAATTAATGTGGTGACTTTGTTTCTATAAAGGGAAGAGGGAGGTGGGAACAGCTCTTCAGGCATGTTGACTAACAAAACGTGAGCACGACACACCAGGCATGGAAGGGAGCCCGATGTGGATGTGGGAACCGCTGGGTCAGACATGAGGCCCTCCTCCATTGCACAACCTGGCACGCAGACACGCAGCTGCGCAACCCAGCTGAGAGACGGGGGAGGCCGACAGCTCCTTGAATTCTCCCCTGTAATCTGCCCCCGTCACATTCAGGCAGACGCCGTAACGCTGGAGAAGGCTTTTGCATTGCATGACATGGGATTGATAAAAGTTAATTTAAACTGGTTTGGGAAACGAGTCTCAGAGAAATGTGCGGACTTTCATCCACATTACTATGCGCAAATAGAACTTCACTCCTTCTTAATGACACAAAAATAAGACTCGACAGTGATGTTTTACATAACAAAATAACAGATTGTTGCATTATTCACTGAGTCTGTTACCATGGTACTCAGCTAGCCTTGAGCATACTATCCAGAATAGTCATGTGCTGCAGGTACCATGATGGTAAAGCCCAGTCCAGGACTGACTGACGTTGTCCGAGTTGGGGTTTTTTGTACAGCTGTACACTGAACTGTCTAGATCATGGACATGAATGTCAGTGTGAAGGAACGTCAGTGTGAAGGACTGTCATAAGTGTTTGGTACTACCCGTGTTTGTCGGCAAGACTGAGGCCATGGTGAAGCAGAAAGAGAAGGCCAGAGTCTGTCTTTGTAAAATATTTTTAAGGAAAACGGCTTTCATCATCCAGTTCTGAAGATCCAGTGGCTGCTGTGGATGGCTGAGGAACAAGGTAGTCAAGGAAATACACGCAGAAAAAATGTTGAAATACCTGGACTTCCTGATGAAGACATTTCTCTAGAACACTGCAGGTATCTCAGGGAAAAACAGATGATCATAATGCATATTTTTCCTTGAACACATTACAGCCATTCCATACAGGTATCGTACTCATCACCAGTTATTCATTAAGCAGCATGACTAACATCTGTCATGTGGTGTTTGTTCACTCATTATCTGTCCATGGGTGAAGAAGTCTGTTGCAGTGGTATGCAGGTTGTTTTGGTAAAGGTTTTTATTCTTTTTTTTATTATTATTTAGTATGTGTCGCCGTACATTCAGGGCACAAAACATGCTACGTGTGAATACTTAGGCCAAGAGGTGTGAATAATACCATGGAGAACTTTTGAACTTCCTACAAATGTCTCATGCAAAATTCTACATCATCTGCAGACCAGCCTTACACTTTCTGTACGCACCGGACTGTACCAAGGAAGCAAAACTACTTGTCACAATAGTACACCCCTCAACTTACTTAAAACCACACATGGCTAGATGTATTACACTTGAAAGCAATGTTGTAGGTGCCCACATTTCAATGGATAAAGAAAAGTGAAAGATGACAGGCCTCATCGAGAACAGAGCCATCAACCAGCCAAAAGTAGACTTCCAAGTGAAAAATGGCCCAGGCTTGAGGAGGCTCATACTTCATACTCGGTACAACATGCAGTCTTTGCCACTACATGACAGGTTTTCTTTGCCCAAATAATGTCTTTTATTTGCTCCATCTAAAACATTTTCTGACATTTATTCATTCATTTCAGGCTGTTCTAGGAAACATCTGTACAGCAAATGTGTCTTAGACATACAGCTTGGATGAAAGAGACTTCCTTTCGGACTGGACAGCCTGAAATAATGACCTATGCAAATAATACAAATGATTGATACTTGTGGTATTGCTCAACACAGTGCTATCTGCTGTTTCTCCCCTGATTTTTTAATGAGATTTTAAAGCCTGTGAGTGTATAACCCCAGCCTTTTCATTAACTGAGCTAGCATGAAAAGCTGTGGGGCCTATGTGGCAGGTGCTGTGGGTTAACAATAGGGGTACTGTTTAATCCAAGGGAAACAGAGAGGAGAAAAGGGCCATGAATAAAAGGATATGTCTTTTATGAGGTCGGGAGAGGCATTTTAGATCAGGAGGTGCAAAGAGAGGCCAGCTACAGAAAACATTCCTTCTTGCCACACTCATTTGGACAGCAGGATGAAATTATGCCTTGTAATTTGTTCTGCAAAAGAGAAAGGAATCAAAGTGAAATATCTAAATGCAAGAAGTTTGTTGATACTCAGAGGATCACCTCTACTCGTAGGAATAGCTGGCGATGGTTCCTTGGGGAATAAACTATTCTTCTGGATGGTGTGCCTTACCAGGCTCACCTCTTTGGAACTTGGAGAAACACAAGGAGACAGTCTAACAAGAGCAATAGCATTTCAACATGGGGAAAAATGGTATGTGATTTACAGGTTGGTTTGTTTTTTAAACACTGACTGACTGACTCAGTTCCTAAGAGCGCTCATTATACAACCAGTGATTGGGAGTTTAGAGTGGAAAATAGAAATGTTGAATCAAAATTGCAAACAAACTTTCTATAAAATGCCTGAAAGTGGTTTTGCTCTCATCTGCGCTTTATAATTGCAGTAGGTTCAGGGTCATTCGTGTGATTCCTTGTGCCTTTAAGAATAGTGTTTCAGTGGTATAAATGGGCCTTTAGAGACTTAGAGACAGATGGAGAAGAGTAAAGTTTCAAAATTTAATCAAATACCTCCTAGTTACGAAGCACAGATGTTCAGGGTCAGGAACACACAAGTGTAATATTGCTATAACGTGTCGGAATAACCTAACCATTTGCAGGTGACTCAGAAGGTACGAGGGCACCAAAAGGAAAATTGTATCATAGTTTGCCTATGGGAAGGAGTTCTTCCTCAATACTTTCAGTCTCTTGCCGTAAGTATTTACATACCCTACAGTTTTTAGCTTTAATTTTAAATCAGTAGGTGAGGCAATGACAGATGCTCATGTTACTCATTTATGTGGCCAATGGCTTTTCAAGTTTTGCAAAGGTCTTGGGCCAAGTGATAACACCTGGGAACAATTTTCATGTGGTAATTACGCATCATGAAATTCTTTTCATTTTAATTAAAAGTTCTGCCTTACGACTTCATAAAAGATCCCCCAATTTTGCCTTGATAAAAAAAAGTTACTGTAGTTTCTCTCTGACATTATTATGATGCCTTCTACTTGACCCCTCCTCTAGCACACAGAAATGTTTTATTTTATTTACTACTACAGTTTGGCAATCCTTTTCTCTTCTTTGTGTTTCCTTTACATAACTGGGGAATCCCATGCGAAGACAGCGATGCTGATCACGTAACATGCTTGTGGATTTTGTGGTTTCTCCAGTCCTGCTTTTAGGCTGCCAGGAACCTCTTGCAGATGTATTTTCACTGAGCACTATACACGTTAGTAGGAAGGACTGCTTGAGGGCCATGTAACTTTCTGAGAGCAATCTCCCAAGAGCATCCATTGGACATGATTCAAAGTTTTACGGATAGGTGTCTGGATACCTCCTAACCAAGGCCACGTTCTCCTTTTTATTTTCTCAGACTTTGTTGCCTGTTTTCTACTTGTTTCCTTCCTCTTTCCCATTGTCCTCCATTCTCCCTCCTCCTGTTTCAACTATTGTCTGAAATTTCAGCTGGCTCATCTCAGCCCTTTGGTGTGTGGGCTCCAGCTGACAAACCTATACGTCCCCAAATCCATAGTGTTGATGCAGTTGATATGGACAACTCTGTATTTTTGAGTGGTCTCCTGGGGAGACAGGGGCTGGAGCAGGCAGAAAGTAACTTATCCCCACAAAAACAGTGTTTCCAAGATGAATCAGGTCCACGCCATAAGTCCTTTGCCATGGTGCATAACATGTCGCCCTAACCTGTCACTGACCTGCTCTTTCCCTGACCCATTTAACCCCATTTCCAGCCCCGTTCATTCAAATCAGTTGGGCTGCCTTTCTTCCGCTTTGGAGCGTGGATGTGGAGGAGCGTGGATGTGGAGGAGCGTGGATGTAAGCTGCTCCCGGGAAAGGCTTCATGAACACAGTATGCTTCAAGGGAGCTTCTCGGACTAGGTGATCTCCAGAGGTCCCTTCCAACCCCTAGCATTCTGTGATTCAGCCCAGATGAGGTTTTTGAGCATCTTGTGGAAAAATCACTAGCTGGGGTCTCTCCCTCGCTCCCAAACTCGCAGGCACACATAGGTACAATATGCACGAAAGGAGGGAGAGGCCGTTCCCGCTGTGGAGGATCTGTACTCCACAGGCGTGGACACCACCTCGGGGATGGGGTGAATCCCGCCGGCTGCCCCCCTTCTCTTCTCCTCAGGGCCGCTGCCCGCCTTCCCACCGCGCTTCGCCCGAGCCGGGGGCGGCAGCTCTCGCCTTCCCGCCTCGACGACGAGAGACTCCGCTGAACCCGGCGGCAGGAGGGGAAAAGTAAAACAAAATCGAGGGACGCAACCCCTTCTTCCCTCGATTCGAGGGGAAAACACGGAGGGGAAAACAAACGCGGCTCCAGGCGCAGGGACCAACCCCTGCCCGGGGGGATGGCGCCGGGGGCCGGGCTCACCTCAGCGGCCCCCACGCCCGCTCCCAGCAGCGGGGCGGGAAGCGCGGAGGCGGCGGCCTCGCTCCCTTTCCCCCAGGCGGCCCCTCCCGGGCGGGCGACGGCCACCACCAGACCCCGGCCACCGCTCTCCCGCCCCGCCACCCCTCAGCGGGGCCGGCGGCACCCCGGGGCGCCCCGCCGGCCCTTTCCCCCGGCGGCGGCCCCGCATGCGCGGGCGGGCGGGGGTGTGTGGG
>VYZM01011229.1:106125-159902 GCA_013398915.1 Dromas ardeola | reverse complement strand
GGAAGGAGGCAGCCGGGGGGAGCGGAGCGGAGGAGGGAGGAAAGGAGGGAGGGAGGGAGGGAGGAGGAGAAGGGAGTGGGAGGGGAGTGTGGAAGACTCTAAGGGAAGGCGGCGGAGGCCGGGCGAGGAGTCACGGCGGACGGCGGGGAAGGCAGAGGTGTCAGGGGAAGGACAAGGGCGGCTTCGGGCACCCACGGCCGCAGCGCGGGGCAGCCGCCCCGGCCCGCCCGCCGCGCTCCGCCCTCCCTCCTTCCCTCCCTCCGGCACCATGGTGGACAGGGGCCCCTTGCTGACCTCGGCCATCATCTTCTACCTGTCCATCGGGGCGGCGATCTTCGAGGTGCTGGAGGAGCCGCACTGGCGCTCGGCTACCGACGACTACAAGCGGCAGAAGACGGAGCTGCTCAAGCAGTTCCCTTGCCTGGGCCAAGAGGGGCTGGACAAGATCCTGCAGGTACGACAGCGGGGGCTGCGCCGGGACCGGGGCCGGGGGGTGCCGGGCGGCGGCAGGTGCTGCCGGGCGGCCCGGAGCGGAGAGTCCCGCGCCTTCGGGAGGGCGGTAGGAGCTGCCGGGCCGGAGAGGCAGCCGCTCCCCGGGAAAACCCGACCGTAGCCGCCTCCTCACAAAGCCCGGTGCCTAAAACCGTCCCTCCAGCGGGAGCGCGGGGGAAAGCTCTTAATCATTCCTAACTACTTAATGACAGAGCGATTAAATGGGTCCGCGGTTCCTTCTTTCCCTCTCCCCCGAAGTGGTGAAGGAGCTGGGGGTTGATTTGGGCTCCAGCTGGCCGGTCCCGGGGCCCGGAGGAGCTGGGGCGGGGAGTGCGGTCCCGCCAGCCCGCCCGCCCCTGGAGCCGGCAGCCCTGAATGCGGCTCCTGTTCGCCCACCCAGGCAGGCTGCTTCTGCCTCAATGGACGTTGTGTGACGAGGTGGGGAAGGTGAAGCCAAGCGTCTTGATCCTCCTCTGGTTGGGCTGATTTCCTTCCCCTCCTCTCTTCTTTTTTTTTCGTACTGAATACTCTCGTTGTGTAAAAAAAAAAAAAAAAAACAACCAAACCCGCGCCTGGGGGTCCGGGTGCGGGTCCCGGAGGTCAGTCGGGGTAACCAAGGGAAAGGCTGAACGCCTGGCAGGGAGGGATGCTGGCAACTCTTGCCCTGTTACATTTACTTGAGGAGAATGACTCCTTTCCAAGCCATAAGGAGTTGATAATCGTCCTGTCTTCGCTCATCTTGGCAGAACGCCTCTTCAAAACTGATTATTAATCAATAGCGTGTATTAAATCATGAAGCAGTATCAACTTGGTTTAGTGCCTTTTTATGGATGTAATATCCAATAAAACGTGGTGGCAAGCAGTGGTTAGCCATGAAAAATAGTCTGCCCAGGTATGTGGGGCTCCAGTGGTGAGAACAAGTCATTTGGGACTTTATTTCAGAAATGTTCATATTGACTAGATCTTCTGGTCATTGTGTTTTGGGTTTTTTTTATACTTTATTTTTAAATTTACTACAAGTCTACCAAAATGCTAAAATACAGAAGACTGGGAAAATGACTCATTAGTTCTATTGGTGTAATCAATACTGTACAAGGTTAGAAGAAGAGATATGGTTCTTGATCCTAGAAGTTTGTGGTTTAAATTCTATTTCTTCAGTTGGTGGCTGCTTTCTGTCTGCTTCAGATAGCAGAGCTTTCTGGTGGTAGTGTCCATATTGTTACCATCTTAGTACCCCGTTAAACATGTTTTTGTGGTATACAGTGGAACAGGTCGATGGAGGCTGGAAACTATGAAGGGATGTTAAAAAGTGAAAGATACGTTATATTTTTTGAGTATGCTTTTGCTGTTCTGGAATCTTACTCTAGGCTATATCCCAAACCTGTTTTAACATCCTCAAGAGAAAACCCGTATTTGAATTGGGATGCATATTAAGCCTAGCACGCTTTACTTGCTGCAACCATAATGCAGAATTTAGATTCTGGCTCAATTTAGGATGAAGTTCATGTTGGTATGAGGGAATTACTAGGGTTTGTTTGTTTTAGTTTTTTTTACCATGGTCCTTACCACAATTAATCCTGAAGCAGCAGAAAGATTGATGTTAACTTTTTTGTTGTCATTTTGTGTTTTGTTTGAACGGCTCATTAGAATAGACTGTACGATAGATAGAGCACACTGTAGAATGGGGATGGGTGCAGAAGCAGTGAGGAGGAAAAAAGTAGTATAAGGCAAACTATGACTAGATCAAAATATTTGGTTTGAGTATCTCTCCACAGCACAATGTGGAGGGCCTTCCCTCTTCAGTACCTGTTAGCTCCTGGTGATATTCTCATATTCATGTGATTTCAGTTTTGCCTCTGCACTACTTCTAATCATACCTTACCTTCCATGTCCAGTCTTGCTGGTCTGGTGATCCCTCATAGATATTCTGTTGTCTTCTTAAGCTCAGGTTAGCTAAAATGTAAGTCTTGCTTAGCTCTTATTTCACTCTTACTGGTAACTTGTAACTTCACTGCCTGCTTTCTTCCAGACTTGTAGTTTTGTTCCTGTTCTTATTCAACTTCTGTGTGAGTAGTGATGGGAGAAGAGGAGTGGCATTTCCTACAGAGGAGCATGGCAGGGTGAAATCTAGCCTAGCTGAAGTTAACCGAGGTGGGGGGAAATCATGTAAGGACATCAGGGTTTCATCCCGAGTAAGCTGTAAAGTATATCAGAAGTAGTCTTCATAGTTGTCCTTTCTCAAACGCTGTCCATGCCACTTCTGTTGGGTTCTACTCAATCTGTAAAACATTACTAACATCTGTTCTCTTTCAGCAAATTCTGATTGTCCTGTTTTCACATTAAGCCTCCAAATTTATTCTCTTATAATACATCCAGAATGTTGTTGATTTGAAAATGTGCATTTCCCCACCTCTGTTTTGTTCCTCTGAGCCTCTTCCATAGACTCCCTGAACTTTTTCTTGGGCTTTTGCATTATTTGACTCATTTCTCTGTTCTTGGTTTTTTGTTTTTTTTTAAATGGCCTTCAGTCTTCATCTTAGAGCCTCTTCTCTCACTCTGCTTGCAATCCCCTCTGACACTCGTGTGCCTCTGCAGAGCCACATTGAGCTTTGCTCTAACTTCGCTGGTATTCTTTTTAATATCCCCTCAGTATCCCCGTTTAAAACACCCTGGATAAAGTTCTTCAACAAATACCACCGACTGTAGAATTTTAAATAGTTAGTAAAATGCAAGGATGCCAAGAAACGTTCAAGTTGAACTAACAATACCAATTCTGTTTCAGCCTGAAAGGTGACAAGGACTGACTTATTCAGAGATCGATCTCTCTGCTGCCCTTGTTCCCCACCCAGGTTAGCTCGTGTGTTCCTCTGAGTCTAACGTTAGCTGTAAATGCAATGGACACTTTGTGTGGAATGGCTACAACGTTAGATCTATAGTGCAATCTTAACCACTTAAAAAGACAAGTAGGTTATCAGCACTGATTCTCAATTCACATACAGACTGGTATCTATGTACCAACAGTTTAAGTGATTATTAAGTGGGCTGTATTAGGTCAAATACTGTCTAAAACTTATATTCTGTAATAAAGATTTCACAGCACATTACAGTAGAAACAAACTGCAATAAAAGTTTCTTGAAATGTATTTAACATGCTTTCAAAAAACTCACAAGCTGAGTATTGTAGGATATGCTAAAAGGAAAGCCTTTTCCCCCAATCCTAATAGAGAAGTGCCTAAAAATAAAGTTGTTTAAAAACAGCTTTTAGAAGTCTCTTATGTGAAGAATCCATTTGCTTTTGGTTATTCTAAGTACCATATTACGCATCATAACTATAATGTGTGAAGAAACTACTTAAACTCTTCTTGGAGTAATGCGACTTAGACCCTGATGTTGAAGGTGACTCACTCTGGACAGTGTATAGGCTGGTTGCTGCCTGCCCATGCTCTTCTGGGTAAAGCTGCTTGCTCAAATGAAAATGTGGCTGAGATGCTTCACATGACAATTTCTGTAGGCCTCCGAAAACACTCAACCACAACCATGTACTGACACAAGGAACTGTGTAATCTCTCTTTGCTATGTACAGTTACCTTGGAATAGAAATGTCTCATAACACTGTGGAACATCTGCAAAAATAAACATTTTTAATAGTGATGTAACTGTGCCATATTTATCAGCATTGTAAAATCTTAAAAGTAGTGTAACACCTCTGCCTGTTGATAAAAGTCTATGGCTTGTCCTTGCCACTTGCTGCTGTGGCCTGAAGTCCTGGGACTTTTTAGGAAGAGGGAGAAGGCTGAGATCCACAGTGATGAAACCTTTGCCTCCCCTGCAGTAGGAATGAGTTTTGGAGACAGAAGCAAATGTAAGCAATTCAGTCATTTCCCTCTTCTCCAGTTCCTTACTTTTACTCTTTATTGCTCCATCCTGATTGCGAAACATCAGCAAAATGATAAAGGAGCTATTCATGCAAGGACAAGCCCTCTTGACCATCATGTCACTACCCACATGAGCAAAAGTTTGCAATGCTGGGCCACATCTTATTTACTGGGATATCTCTTTTACTGGCCCACCACAGTCATCAAAAAATTAAATGCTTCCCATTGATAAATGTCAAGGCTGGTGAAAAGAAAGGGGAGAATTTGAAGATGAGTGAAAATAGTTACTTTCAAAACAGCAATAAAATGAAGAGGGAAACTGCTGGCTCCATTTAGGAGAAGCAGACAAACATACTGAGTATGAGAACAAATAATGGAGGTCTTTATTTGAAAAGCATACAAGACTCTAAACAGGCTGGAGAGATAACTTTAGAAACCTAAACGTTTAGACTTAAAGCCCAGTGCTGTGAACAAACATTTAGAAGACTTTTAAGGAGAGCTTCTACTAGGATATACAAGGCACACAGGAGGATTGTGCTAAAGGAAATAACAGTTAAGTGGCTTAATAGTGGTTTCTCCCCTCTGTTTTTAAAGCCAGGATGTCTTCACTCACAAACACTGGCAGGTGGATTTACAGGAGTTTGGTTTGTGTTTGAGGATGCTGAAGTTTGCTTCTAGTTTTGTTTGTTCTTGGAGTTTGTCAATCTTATTATGAAACTTTAAAAATATTTGCTGATTCTGAGCACTGTTTCCCACAATGCTTTACATCCAAGCTGGTACCTCGAGGTTCAAATCTGTGCAGTACTATTGAGAGGGTTTGCAAACTATAGTTTTCTTAAAAACTCAAGCTAGGTTTTAAATGCTTTTCATTACTTCAACATCCAAGAAAGAGATTATGGCTCTTGCTTATGCTTTGTGGAGTGATTTTTTTTTCCAATGTAAAGTTAGTAGGGCCATATTTTTCATAATCTTTCCCTTCCTCGGTGTTCTTTAGGAGGTGCATAAATGAGGTTCTAGACTACTAGGGTTTGGTTGGTTGGTCTCTAACATCCCAGTCCCTTCCATCTAAGGTATTGAAGGTGGTGGGGGAGACAAATAAAAGACTGGATTCTTTAGTTGGAGTACCCGATGAGCTGTCCCTTTCAAGAGTAAGACTTTTGCATGGACTGAACGAAGTAAAGCCGATCAGCTATCAGACAAGAACAAGTGACTGTCAATGGAAAATCTTTTAACTGCAAAGTTAACAACTACATCTAATACCTGTCATATAAAAACTTGACACTGTAAATTAAGGCTTATGCCTGAGAAATAGATATAGCTAGATTTTTCAAATGTATATCTTTAATTATGCACCCTCTACATTCAGAAGGGATGAACTGAGATGACCACTGTCCACAGTACTCTGTGGTATCTCAGACTGTAAGTTACGGATATTGCCACTCCTGCATCAGGAGAGGAAAACTGAGTATAGGCAGTACTACGTTGCTCTGCAGCTTTTCTATGTCTGTTTCTACGTGCAAAATCGTCTGTAAGCAGGCATACTTTTCTGTTGTGGTTTGGGTTTTTTTGTTTGGATTTTTTTTTTTCTTTTTCCCTGTTTAACCATTAAATTGTTTAAACTTTCTTGGAACATGGTTAAACAAAACTGATAGTGCATACACTGCAGCTCTCTGCTGATGGAGCAACAGCAATCGATCAGAAGTTAGAATTTTCCTGCTTTTCCTTTTTCCTGCTATGGACTTAATCCTTGAGTACTTGTAGTATGTTGTCCTTCTGTTACTTTAGGACAGAATGTTCGTATTACCTGATGTGTAACCTTCTGCTATTAGGTGTGTTTTCTGGCAAGCTCTGCTCTGGAAACCATGTCATGCAAGAAGACTTGCAGGTTATCAGCAGCTCGTTGTCCTACAAGATCTAGGAACCCCTGCTTTAGTTCATATTGTTTATATGGTTATTGCAAGATACCTTCTGTAGCCAGTGAAGAGACAGTGTAATGATGACTTTGTACAGATTTCCTTATTTAAATTGAATTGTTGTTTTTGCTACAAACGCTAATTAGAAAAAAAAAAAGTATTGTTTTGCTTTTCTTTGAATGCTGTTGACCTTCAGAGCAATCGCATTTCATGCTGGTATTGCAAGTAGATGTCAACATCATAACATACAACCAGAAACCAGCTGGATTGCAAGTGGCAGTCAATAGTCTGATTAGCAGGGGAGCAAGTGAGAATGCTTTTGCACTTTGGTGCTATAGACCTGCTGATCACAGTGCCTGTAGTTGCAAGGATTTTGTTTTGTGCTGACGCTTGTATGATCCCATGAATTGAATGCCTATGAGCAAGTAGTTAAATTTCTTCATGGAGTACGTCTTTAGGTTTTGTTTAGTCCAAAATGTGTTCATTTTATAAGCTCTGGGTCTGCTCTTTAGTATGAAGAAAAAAAAAAAACCCAAACAAAAAACCAGAAACAAACAAAAAAACCCCATAGTAGCAGGGTACAACTGGAAGAGTTGCACTTAAAACACCACTGTGGTCACACCTGAAGCTCTTCATGGTGCTACAGACATCCTCAGGAGACCCACACTTAGAGGCAGATTGAACGCCTAAAATATGGCATGCAATACACACTCTGCATTTTTACTAGCTCTATTTATTGAAGGGATGGTTTAGGATTGAAGGCATAAGTTCATCTTCGTTTATTTCCTCTCTTTGTTCTGATTCAGGTTCCTCAACAGCACTGCCAGTTCTAGTGTTACTAGATCTTTTCTTTAAAACACCAAGTTCTTTATCTGGGAACTTCAGACTGGCAGTCTGTTTTCTGTGTCCACCCATCTTATTTTATCGTGTCTTTGTATTTGAGGTCTTCGATATTACTGTGTTAATTACATACTTACCAACATTTTAATTGTTGGCAGAAGAGATCCCTCTCCTCACCACAGCACAACAGTGTTGTGTGAACTCCAGAGGATCAAAGGCACTGTTAGGTGCAAAGTAGCTTCTGAAATGTTTTAAACTCAAACCTCGTACCCTGTTTTCTTAAGAGAAAGAAACATGAATGGTGAAAAGGGAGGAGGAAACTAATAATAGGTTGTATATCATAGCCTCTGTTGAATCTGAAATCAAGTTCCTTTCCTAACAATATGTGTATCTGCAGTGTTTCTTGTGATGGACCTGTTTTTTTTAACCCCTGGTCTGGGATCAATTGCTGCAGATTGTCTGTAGCGCTATATTTCTGCCTTAATGAAAAGGTACACGCAGGTGGTGATTGAGCAAACTGGCAAATACTGAATTGACTTTGCTCTGTGCCAGCATCTTACAAATATTGTGTAAGCAGGTTCCAACTGCTGAGAAACAAAACCCAGACCTGCGTGTCTCTTTGAGGTTGCAACAGGTGCAAAAGAAAAGTCCCGGTTGGACCTATCACAGGTCTCTGAACTCTGATCCTTCTTAACAGCAAAGATATCAGTTATTTAACATTAATTTGAACTCCAAAGTAAGTCATAAGATTGTCAGATAATGGCAAGCTAATGCGTGATAGCTAATGGAACTTGAAAAGAATTCTGCAAAGGGTTTTGAAGGTCCTGAGGTGGAAAGCATAGTCAGATATGATACAGTATTTTTGGTGGCTTAGCTAAAATACCAAATTCATCATTTATGACTTCTGTCTGTGACCTCCAAGTGCTCATATTGCTGCTCCTCTTTTCTACTTTCAACCAACTCCAAAGGAGTAAAAAAGCTTTGCAGGAAAGTTGCACAAGAATCAGGTGTGATCCCTTGCTGGAAGTACATTTGTTCCGGCCTATGAAGGATGTAAGGCTGATGAGTCTCCTCCAAGCACCAAAAAAACAGGGGAGGTGTTTGGAGCCAAGCAGCTGTATGAAGAGAAGGGGTCTGCTCAAACTCAATGGTGGTACCAACTTCTCCCACGGCTTCTCTTGCATCTGTCTGGCTGGAACCCTCACCCCTACTACATGCTCGGCTGTTACAGTTGCTGCTAACCAGCTTCACAGACTCTAATGCAAATATGTTAAAATCAGGTTCAATAGTTGAACTATGATAACTTGCCAGTTAAGTTAGAATTTCAACCTTCAGGCCCCTGTTAAATGGTGTGTACGTGACTGTGGAATGACAGAGGGCAGTTCTGTAATCAACACTTGCCTTGTTGGCACAAGGGGTTTTGAAGGGCATCGGAGTTTATGTTTAGAAATCATTTTATCTTATTGGTATCGGTGCACTCTGAAGGCTTTTCAGCTGTGTCACTACCAATTTGCCCCTTTAAAATAATACTTGCATGTTTCCGACTTAATTTTTTTTTACTTTTTTGGAGCAGAAGACAAGAGAGAAAGAATGAAAAACTTTGAAGTTGGTTCTTTTGTAGCAGCAAAACCAGTCGCTAACTTTTTTGTGTCTCTATGTGATTTGTTACAGTAATACTAGATTTTCAAGGTAGTATCTTAGCTGGACTGTGACTGTAGGATAATTGCGCATTTTCATGAAACTGCTACAGTCTCCGTGAGGTCCTAAAGCTGTCAACTTGATTAATGAAATGCGCAGAGATGTCTTTATCTTACATTTAGGAGAAGTAAAATATAGTTCACGCTCTGAGACCGCGTTGGCTTTATGTGTTAAGAATGCTTGCTTAGCTCTGCTACAATTAGACGGTTGGTTATTTGGACAGATGTTCCCACAGCTGGCTGATAGTATTTCCTAGCAGAGAAACACTGCAATAAAGTAGTTTCACACTAGGCATTGGCTAGGTGCTTTCAGCTGAATTCTGTGCATCTTTCTTAGGAAAATAGTCTCACCTATTTGAGGTTACTGCAGCTTTTCAGTGATTTTGATGACTTTTTGAGCATCTTGTATGCCAAGCAGCTTTTCAGCTTGAGGGGTCTCTACTTAGCAATGTGCAAGTGCTTCTCCTGTCTCAGCTTCTAAGAAGGTAATAGGTGCCTGCTGAAGGGTTAGAGACGTCAGCTGCAGGAAATCCAGGCTAGGAAGGAAGAGCGCAACAAAGAGAAGACAGCAACTATAGTGCTTTTGCCAGTTGATCCCTCTTCCCTTTAATACAGCAGCAAGAAGATAGCAAAGTGGTTTGGCTTTCATACATCCTCAGGGATGGGACAGTTGAGAAGTGACAGGGCACAGAGTCTGTTAACTACCTGCCACATGTCAATGATGTACATTACTCTTTGCCTTCATCTTGCCTCATGTTAGATGTTTAGTAGTGACCTGCAAATATATGGGAAACTTTACCAATCTGGAAGTGTGCACAGTTTGGTAAAGTTGGAAGATTTTTCAGTTGACTAAACTTGCTTTTTTACTTACCCAAAACACTTTCTACAGGATATATGCAATGACTTGTTTACTATCATCAGTTTTTGCCCAGGAACTGAATGCCATATGGGATTGAAAAGATTATTGAAGAATTATTGAAGCAGTATCTGCTCTGCTTTTTGTTAAAGTTACTGCTTGGAAGCCCTTGTGGAAAGAAAGCCCCTTCTGTTTACTTAGTAATATAGCGGTGAACATAATAAAATAGCAGAAGATTGTGTTCCAGTGTACGTGTTGTGTGTGTATGATTTTTTTAATGTTATGCTATTCCTGCAAAAATGGTGTTTGCATGTATGCTGACATAACTTTGTTTAGGCAATATTCTAACGCATAGGTTGCTCTTACCAGCAAACTGATGCTTTTACCAGTAATTCACTCACCCAGCAGAAGAAACAAGATAGACTGGGCAAGTTATGCCATTACAGGTCTGAGAGTGTCTAGATCTGACTGTTTCCCAGCACACCTACCCTAGTTACTGATCACGCTTCTTCATGTCATGCCGTAACTGTGCTGGCAAATCTCTATCTATGTTTGAAAATATTTGTCCAGAGCAGCTTCCTCTCCCTCCTCAAAGATCAGTCTTGAGCTAATCTAGTGTTGAAGGGATTTGTAGTAAGTACCATAACAAAATTCTGTTTTAGCTTAAGCCCTGCATAAAGTTGAATACATAGTAACAGAAATCTCAAAGCAAATAGTGTTTTTGTGGCAGGTTTTTCCCTCTCCTTACTCCTCTTAACATAAACCCACCACCTTGCTATTCATACAAAGCATCCTGTCCGTGTTGATGTTGGAAGCCTGCCTTGCCTCCTCCTCTTGCTGTCTGATGGACTGATAGAGGGAGAGAGACCGGCATGGTTGAGGTGATGTGAAGTTTTTGGTTGGCCCTGGAAAATTTGTTGTTTGTTTGCCCTAACAAGGTGAGTTAGTAAAGGTTGTACCCTCAAAGAGTTAATAAGCCAACAGTGTGACTCTTGCTCCCACTCTGCAGTTCAAAAGTCTACTTGATTAAAAATGTCATTATACTTAGTACTCTGCTCCACCCAAGCCTGGTCATTTTTAGTTTTGTTTCATTGATTTCATGCTGTTGGGGAAAAATAAAATTTTCATTCTAGCATGTGTAAGCTCACGGAACTGTCAGACAAGTAACAGTTGTTTTACTGGGACCTGCCTTTTTTTGTTTTTAATTGTTTCTGCTTAAGATAGGTTGTTAATGATGCATGATGCTACTAGTAGGCTTTGGCAGCAGCTTCTAGTTTGTCTTCAGAGAATTAAGACCTTTAATGTTGTATTGAAATTCAGGGATGAAATACAAAAATGCTTGTGAAACGAAAAGCCTTCAACATTTTGGTCCTAGCTACTAAGAAACAAACTTCAAACGGTTTTTAGGGTGTTCTAAAAAAGTGACTTTCTGTAAATTTCTTAATCTGAAGCATGTTTTTATGCATGGCTATAAATGGGAGAGAGCATAATATACTACTTAATGCAATGCTACTTTATGCTGCTGTTCATTCACTGAGTTGAAAAGCTTATTTAGTCCTCTGTAAGCAAAGTTGTGAAGCTTGGATCCCCTGTGGTTTGACTTGTCCTAATGAACTATTCTTATATACTGAAAGCATGGGGGGCAGGGAGAAGCTTTGTTTTAAACTCTGCTTCCCCTTTTACTTCTCCTGTGTACTATCAAGGCTTTTCTGTCCAAATATTCCCATTTATACCATTTTATGGGTGGGTGAAAATCTGCAAAGATTAACTAGATTGCTGGGTTGCGGCTCCAGGTCTTGAGACCACATTTGAATACGGGGTGGGGGTGGTGGGGGGGAACTGCAACACCTCAAAGATGAGCTCCAACCCCTCCCCATCTAGTAAATTAATCTTGGTAAACTGTTTTTGATTGACACTAGGATTGTTTTGGTTTAATTTAAATCTACTTAAATCAATTGCAGCTAAACTGAAATATATTATTTTGGAAACTGAGACTGCTGCATGGGCTAGCATCTGCTTATGCAATAGGTACCAACTCTGTTGCAATAGTCTCCTGTAAACACTGTCTGTTTCTAACCCTGCCTAACGTAGGTCACCAACTGGTGTGCGGGCTTGATTAAACCCTTGACTCTTCTGCTTCCACTTTCTTATCTCTAAAATGGGGACAACAGCATTTTCCAAAGCCCTTTTGAAGAGGAGTTGGCTACATTAGTCACCGTGTATGTATTCAGATAGGAAGGAAGCCTAATCTGCTATTATAGATTATTCCAATTTCTTAATTTCAGCTGATGCAACATAAAAGTTGTTGAAATACTTTTTTTTATTTTTCCAACCAAGGGAAAGTGTGTTATAAGCATATTGGCACAGAAGCTCTCAAAATTAAGCTATATTAGTGAAAGCTATGAAATGGTCTGATAGGTTTTATTTCTGAATGAGAGTAATTTGAGGCCAAAGAAAAGTTGGGGCACTCAGCATCTGCAGAACAGCTGCAGTTCTCATGCAGCAGTAACCTTTAGTTAATTTGTCTTCAAAACATGTCTATGTGGAACTTGGGAAAGTGAAAAGGAAACAGTTCTATAATTGCATTAATCACAAGAGCAAGGGAATGCTGGTAAAGCACTGAATATGCTTTTCATCAAAATAGTTTATTAACTAGTTCATTTAACTGGAATCCAGTCCTGAAATTAACAGGGGAAAAATCCATATCAACTCTTAAATTCTGTAGTCATGATCTGTCGAAGAAGCCAGATGCCTTTTCAAAACTGTTGGTGTTTATATCCATTGCACATAAGTGGAAAGGAGAAATACAGTCAAGCAGCATTAGTTCATTCAAGCATAGGATCTGCACATATCACAAATAGGTAAACTTCAGCATTCAATTCTGCAATGACAAAATAGTTCCAGTTAACTAATTTGCTGATTTATGAGTTTCACTTATTATTTAACTCTGCAGAAAGCCACAAAAAGGAAATAACCTTGTTGATCTCTTTCCATTAATATCCCTCACATTGTTTGTCCTGTGAATTATGACTTATAGGAAAATTAACTGTCCATGCTATACATCATACACAAGCAAGTCTTAAACAGTGCATGCTGTAAAAATATTGATGTGCCTCCAAGAGGTTAATATCCCTACAAATTAGAACTTTTTTCCAGAGGAAACAGTAACACCTATTTGTACTGCAGAATGGAAGTAGAGCTCCATTTGTTCAAATGAATTTTTTTCTTATGGGCTCTTACCACCTAAGTATCAATTATGACTCGACTTCACATTTCATCCTAAAATAGAAAATATTCCGAAACTTGGGGGTTTATTGCAGATTTAGTTCATTCTCTCATTACAATAGTCTTCTTTTTCACCCATCTGGGCTGAGAGGTCACTAATAAAGCATGTTGCTAGCTAGTTGTTAGGACAAAGAGAGGGTTAGCAGCAAGACAGCACAAGCTAGTAGTGAGGGGAAACTTAATCATTCAACTGTAATTGTTCAATTTGCCAAAACCCCTCAAAATTCACCATGTAGCAGCTTATGACTGCTTAATTTCTGATCAAACAGTGGCTTTAAGTTCTTCTGTGCTTTGTCTTAGGGGCTTGATTTCATTTCTAAGAATGAAAACTGGCAATATAGCCACGAGAGTGTTGATTATTACACACTTAAGGTACAGCAACAGCAATAAATACTTCAGAAGACTTCACTACTCACAGTTTTTCTGTCAAGTCAATGTGAGCAATGCTGGCTTGGCCTCAACTTGCCTTGGTAAGGAGGAAGGAGCGTGTACTTAGGTCCAACCTTGTTTGTGCTGAACATGCTGTTGTGGCCTTATTCTTGAATTTACTGTGTGAAAACTGAAGCTTCAGACTTGGGTCATTCCTTTCAGTAGAGGTAGTTTGGGAAAGCAATGTGGAGTTTCCATGAGGATGGAGGAAAAAGGCAAAACACAGACTTGTTGCAGACTGTGAAATCGATAAGCATTATCCGAATCCCAGCTGGGCAGAGTACAACAGGTTTCCACAAACACACATGTACACAGTGTGAGGACTCTTTAGAAAATGCTTATGTGTCTTTTGACTGAAAATTTCTCAAACCGCCTATTTTCAAAATACTGTTTTGTAAAACAGGGGTTTGTGATTGCAAGCTGCAAGGATAAATGTAACTCTCGCTTTGCTTTTTACAAAACAAAAGAACAAAGACGTCCCCTTCTTCACATGTCCACCTCCCCCCAGTTGTGTAGTGTTTCTGCTGTAATCCTTGATTACTGTTGTGTTTCCATTATCAGCTGAAATATTTTCAGGCAAAAATTGCTTAATCTGAACAAGATAGCACATGTGTTATGTCTGTAGCTGTAGACGTAATAGCCATCTGTAAACCTTCAGTAGGACAGCACTTTGTACAAGTAACAAGTGCAAATTATCATTACAAAATCGCTAATCTTGAGTTGTACTTCTCTTAAATGGGGCCTTAAGATGAGGCTTCACAAAATCAGGAGGGCAATGTGTCCACTTTGTAGAACCACTAGTGTACTCAGTAAAGGAAATGACATATATTTTATGATGCTCGAGCCTTACTGAAAGACCTTTTTAAGGTCATGTTAGAAGTCTGCCAGGAAAAAATATAAATCAAGCTGGTGCTGCAAAGAGTTTTGTTGTTCTATTTATCAGTACAGTTGTTTCTTTCCAAATAATTTGTTTTACTCTTTAGCATTTATCTCTCCCCTACTCTGCATCATGTCAATCCTTGAGGAAGAACTCCTGTGTGCCTTTGAATGGTGCCACAGAAAATGGGGAATTTGTTTACTCTTTCTCACAACTTCTGTCTGAAGAACTCCTCTCTTACTAAGAGGATTTTACTGTAGGACAATAATATGCTCCCCAATTCATTATAATTGTAGTAAGGATTTCAGATCTAAAATCTTACCTGTAACACCACACTGTAGAAATAGTTATATTAAACTAAACCACTGTTAATCTGGATCTTGATTTAGACGGGGGGGGTTCTTCTACACTACCTTGCTGAATGTTGATTTTGGTTTGATTTTGATTTGCATAGGTTGAGAACCTGTTTTAATTTACAGCTCAATTTCATTCACATTCAGGTTTTTTGTTTTGTTCTTACACCAAGACTGGTGTTTGGTTTAAATGGCTTTTGTGGTCTTACGTTATAGTTTCTGATGTAGTACAAAAGAAATCAATGCTATCCCCTCTTAGCCTTTATTTTTGCAGTACAAATTGCTTTGGCTGACCCATAATAGTCTCCTCATTCTTCTAGCCCTTGTGTGCCTCTTCCCATTTCTTGATGGAGTATGGCAAGAATTGTAGAAATCTGCACCAGTGCTTTGCAGAATGACAGCAAGACATCAGGAAAGGAATTTCAAGCATCTCGCTGTTCCTTGAAGTTCTTCCCCTTTTGTTTTTATTGATGTGCTTTTGTGGTTGAGATGCCTAAATTGAATGACTGGACTGATGAGATGTAATGAAAAAAATATATTCCCCTTGCACTTTCTGCTGTAGGTTATGATAGCACTTTTATGGCAGAGAATGAGAAAGGACAGGCAGAATGAATTGCAGTGGGTGACTAGGACATTTTAAAAGCTGTCTTTCAAAATATCCAATTTTTGAAACGTGGTTCTTCATTAAGAGATGTTATTCTTGAAACTGAAGTAGTAATGACTAAGTGTACAATTGTCGGGGACTGTTTGTAGGCCTCGCAAATCAGCTGAGCAATAAATGTTTGAAAAAAGTGTTGAAGGCATGTCAAAGTCTATAATGTCACCAGTACCAAGTACATTACCCAAGTCCACGGGTAACATGAATGAAAGGTCTGGTGCCATCCTTGCTAATGACTGAAATGATGCCGGTAAAGGACTCTAAAAGATACAGCCAGTGTGCCAGCTGATTGCTCTGTCATTACTTTTTTTTAAGCTTACAGCACTGCTGGGGCTTATCACAACCCGTGTGCTACCTGTATAAAACCTTATCTTCTCTAAATAAAATTCATGACAAAACCTATATTGCTTTGAAGGGCAGTAAGGACTGAAGGAGGAAGTAACAGAAACTAGATACATTTTACGCTGTATTTTGCTAGTCTGCTCTGTCTTGTGGAAGGATATAATTCAACTAAATCAGATGGTTTTCCAGTGGTTCTGTTCTACAGGCAGGCATTTTCTGTTTTTTAAATTGACACCCTTTCCTGGAACTACTGTTTTGCTATTAATTTGCAGATACTGCAGAAGTTGGGAAGCTAGGAGGGTTAAGTGGTACATTTGTTCCCCGCCCACTTGTTTGTCCCACAGGAGATAATTCTCTTGTCATGTCAATGGTGATTATTTCCCAGGATATTTTCCATTAACTTTAAAACTCTCAGCCCTTGTTCTCTGTGCCAAGGGACAAAAAAAAAACAAACAACCAACCAAACCCAACAAAACCAAAACAAACCGAAAAAGAGTGCACTTGCATCTTGGGAAGCATCATGTCCTCAGGCAAGCTCTCTCAATTAGGTTTATTACTCAGCTGTAACTTTCCATGCAAAACTCAAAAATACCAATACATTTTGTGAAGCTTGTGTTCACCCTGGTGGGAATGAAGAGATGATGGTGCTAGTTACCAGTGCTGATTGAGCGGGTAATCTTGCAGTACATTACGGCAATTCTAAGACTCCGTTTCTCCAAGTAGAAGCAACCTTAAGGATTTATTGTAACTAGAGTAGAATTCATTGCAGTCATCAGCATTTACATCTATATGAACTACTAAAATGGTCAGCACATGTATGTCTGGTTTTATTTGAGGGGGGAGTGGGCGGAGGCAGGGGGAGGAGGAGAGAATAATATTCAATATATCTAATGTTGGCACTGTAGAAGTGCCCAAGATATTTATCCTCACTTCTTCTGTATCCTGTTTCATCCTGTTCATGCTTTGTCTAATTTTGATCATCTTTCCAAGCAGGGAATAGCTGGCACAATTATTTACCTTCTCTGTTCTCAAGCAATAATATGGAATTAATTTGGCTGTAGACTCACAAATTGTTTCCACTGGACTGTGTCCTGAGGCCTCCAGACTCATAAATATTAGCCACAATTAAATTTTTTATGAGACTTTCAGGTTCAAGCAGGTATGAAGATGTCTCTTTACATCTCTAAATTCATGATTTATTCCATGACCTTCAGATAACAAGCTAAAACCCAGGGTAGAGCATGTATCTTCTAATTTCGCATGTAAAAACCTTCCCCCCCCCCCCCCCCCCACCCCTTGTTTCTGACTGACTAGTGCTATTTCTGGTTAATAAATTGAGATTGGACTTGAAGAGCATGATTTCTTCTGCCCAATATGGGTTAATTAATAGTTTGCCTTTCCAAAGGATCACTTAATCTAGTTAAATTGTAATTGAAAAACAAGACAACAAATGAGCACTTCAAAGAATGAAATAACAAGTTTGATCTGGGACAATTTGATCTGTGACAAATGTACCTTCTCTACCCTGGCTCATTTAGGCAGCTAGGAAACAAATAGAGTAAGAGAACACAGCAGCAAGAAGAGATGAGATGCCTGTAGTACTGTCGTTTATCATGAAATACCCTTTGGGGGTTAAACAGATTATTTCCTCTATTCACTAGGTTGTCAGTGTCTGCAGTTACGGATTAAGAAACCTTGATGCTCGGTCCCTGTTACAAATTTATCTTTTTAATACTGTTCCCACACACATTGCACTTGCAAAAAGGTAAAACAAAAGCCAGGAAAAAAACCCAAACCAACTGAAGTGCCCAGATTTATTTAAGTCTCCACTCTGTTCCTTTTGAGACTCAGTCCATTGAAGAACTTCCTGGTTGTTTAACATGCATAATTGGTGGTGTGTTAAAATAATGATGCCAGAGGGGGAGAAAAAAGTGCTGTCATCAGTGCTTGGGAGAAGGTGGGAGAAAACTCCTTTCCACTTAGCAGAACAGTTAGAAAGAAGGTCTCTTCTGCAAGCTCAGGGTGGAGTTTTAGGCCACTAGCCAAATAAAGGTAGGGACCTGTGACACTACTATCTCTTCAGTTTTATTTATGATGGCATTGCATTCAAACACAGGTGCTTTTGAAAAACTTCACTCACAACATTTTTGGAAAGTCCTGGAGTCTGTCTGCAGTAGTACGCTGACCCATAGCAAGGATGCTCTTGTTAAATCCTGTCTGTACATACAGGTTATTCTGGGATTGGGTAAATAGGTATTCATTGGTTTATCCAACAAACTGTCTCTTTTGCAGAGATATCCTAGAGCTCACTGTTGAGCAGTTCCAGTTTGCTTTGGGATATTTCTGTGTTCTTCCTCGGTTCTGAGCACCTAAATAAACCTCATATGAAGTTTCCTCACAACTACACTAAATAGCAAATATTTTCCAGTTTAAAAGTATGTGTGTAGGGTTAAGGTGTGGATGCCTCCTGGTCCCTCCTCAAGCTCAGTCGTGTTCATCGAAGGACATACATAGGCTTTCTTTACAGCAGAGTGATGCAGTTATTTAGTCAAGAGTATTTTCCCTCTCTTGAAGACCACTTCTGTGTTCTGTAGAATTTTGTACGCGAACAGTGTTTAGTGCTGTGATCTTCAGGTGTTCTTACTAGGCAGTCTGTTCTGCGTTCCTGGCTAATCAGTAAAATTGAAGGAATCTGCAGCTCTAATCCATCGCTTTCTTCAGAGCATGTACTTACTTACTTTCATTGAAATTTGGTTTCAAAGTCCAGTACAAGGCAATGTATCCCACTCTGTGCTTTCTCCACCTAATAAAACTAGCACAGCTGTTTTTTTTAAAAAAAAAAAAATGCTAGGCATATTGAAGCCTAGGAACAGGAGTTTCCCCAATACTTTTTTAAAAAATAAATTAATAAAGAATTGTGATAAAATGGCCTAATTAAGAAATTAAGACTAAGACACATATAAGAAGCCATCTGGGTGTGCTGTATTCTAAATTAGCAGACAGAAATGATGTCTGGTTTACTGTCCTGTTACATAACAAAACTATGCAAAGTGAAAACCAGGCATGTATTTACGTGCATTCTTTATATATCAGGCTTAGATGCAGGGACAGCTCTGTATGAAGTGGCATGTGCTGGAGGCTCTATTAGGTAAGAAAAGGTATGCTTAGATGGAAGTCCAAGTTGCTGACAGACCAAAGTTAAGTGTAACGAAGGGAAAGCAATAGAGTGTCTTGGTTCTGTAATTAATTTCTGCATTGAGAAGCACTGTTGCACGAATAGAATGAAACACTGAGAAGTTGCCTGTGTAAATGAAGAATCAACAAAGTAGGTAAACTTTCTTTGCAGAGCAAGTTCAATCTTGTTTTATAATCTTTTGGATAAAATGTGCTATCTACAGTGCATTTGACCTATATATGTACCTTTCTATTTTGTATGCTAAGATATTGGTGGATCATTTAAAGTCACTTTTAGCAAATTTAAATAACTTTTATAATTGCCGCCTTAAAAAGAAAACACTGATATGTAGAAGCAGTTAAAAAGAAGACTTGAGGGTTACTTAAAGCTCTCCTTTCTCTGAAGACTGTAAAACTGACAAGATAACATTCTATCTGCTGTATTGGTAGGAGTGTGAAAATACCATTTCATTCTGGATTAAATCTTGCTATTGCTGGAAAGAAAACCGTCCCCTGAAGTATGTAAACCCATATTTTGCCAGGATTTTTTTTCCCAAGCGGGAATTTTCAAAAGTTTGCCCTTTGATAGGAACTGTATTTTAAGACTAAACTGATGATTGAAAAATGCAAAATATGTTTTTACTTGCAATAACACTTAATTCAACAATTTTATAAATGCAGCATATGACAGCAAGGGGAAAAATTGTCCCCTGTTGCTTGTAGTTGATCTATGTAGGAATGTAAACACTGGGACTAACACTTGCTTTCCAGGGTTTGATTTTTATTTTTGTTCTAGTTCAGTTCATAGATAAGGGGGAAGGAAGCCTGTCTACCCGTATTGATCTCTCTAGCTTTTCGGGTATTGTTCACGTATGCTTTTGGTTAGGTAACAAACGTAGGTCTGTCAGCACCAAGCATGAGGCTTGCGAGGTTTTTATTCTTTTCGAAGTAACAATAAACATTATTCCCTCAATGACTATTGAGGTGGGACTAGATGGTCTGAAAGGTGCCTTCCAACCGAGACAATTCTATGATTCTGTGATTACTTCCTATTTTTTGCCTCAATTTCAACTTTGGCCTTTTGGTAGGTGGCTACTGGCCATAATAACCCCCTTGTGCTATTAGAAACAAGCTGTTTCTGCCTCAGATTTTACAGTTGTTAAAATAGACTGTACAAGTTCTAGGGTTAGTGAGAGTCTTGGAGAACCTAGCGACTCTTGGTATAGGCCAGCTGGGAAGAAATGCTGTGCTCAGCGGTTGAATTAACTCCTACATGCTCAGTTGATCCGGAATCAGACTTGTGTAGTCAACTGATGTCCTCTTTAACAAATGTGGAATTTATTAAATCCCACCATCCTTCTCTAATGCAGGTGTTGCTGACTCATATCCTGCACCTCGTGCCCCAACCACCTTCCAGCTCCACTCTCGGCGTAGGTCAGTAAAGGCCAGTAAAACGTTCACAGGTTAGCAAGGCACAAGGGTGTTGCCTGTTAGACCCAGACAATGTGGTTCACTCGTCTTATTTTTCTTTCTACAAAAAAGGTCGCAAACCATTCCCCGCCGAAGTGAGGTAGGAAATCCAGGACTCAGCTAAAAGACTTCTTTTTACATCTGGCGTGGTTCTTGTCCGGACAAACATGAAATTCATATTGCGAGCACAGATAATGCTGAGAGGGAAATGAGAGGTCAGCTATCCTAAGTCCTGCTGGTTAGCGTAGTCCTGCGGAGACTGTCAAGTGGCTAAGGCAGGCCGAAAGGCTTGTTCGCTTGGCCCTGTGCACTGGCCCTGGTCATATGCCAGCACGTTTCAGTCAGCTGGGAACTCGGAGTCCAAGTGAGCAATCAGGATAAGTCTGTCAATACACTAGGAATGGGGGTGAAAAAAAAAAAGGATGGCAGGAACCACAAGTTTATGCTTTTCTGGTGAGTTTGGGCTACTCTGGAAGGGTGGATAGATACTACCATCTTCCCCTGAGACCTCTGCCTTGAGCAGATTACATGCTAAATGTGCTAGGTGCCAAGTAGCTGGCAGAAATATGCGTGTCCAAATAAGATGCCACTGTTTTATATTCTAGGCTGTTTTTTTTTCGTATTCTAATCCTCAAAGGATTTTTTTTTTTTTTCTCTCCAAGAAGCGATGAGCTTCGATTTCTCTGTGCGCAAACACGTGTATAGCAGCCTTCCTAAAGATGACATTGGGAGTAGCTGCTCTTTCTGCTGCCTTGATGAAATCATTTAACCTTATGTGTATTCATTCATCTTCCTGCGGCTCTGCCACGTTGTGTCTCTGGCTACCAAAGTGAGCATCGTGGCACAGCAAGGTTTTCTTAGCAGTAGTGCAGCTGTCTTCAGAATTGAAGGCTGGGAAGAGAGGCAAAATATTTTAATCTTAAGAATATATAGGTTAATATGAAGGTTTTGGAGAACTCAAATAGAAAACTTCAATAAATCATTATGTGTATATACCTCATATATCTAGACATGAAAAGTAATTGGGCAAAAAAAGTTTCTTACTCATTGGTAAAACCATTAGTTGCATAGTTGGCTTCTCTTTCCCTTTCCTTACCCAAACCCCAAGCTGCCAAGATACTCTAGTGAGGAAAATATTTTCCCTGATGGGCGGTATCCTCCATTCAGTCAGGGCACACTGAGTGGGGCGGAGGGAAGGCAGTTGGCTTTAAATCTCTTGGGTTTTCTTTTTTTTTTCCTTTTCTTTTTCTTCAACTACTATAAATCAAAACAATAGATAATGGCATTTATTTATTATATTAAAAATATATATATATATATATTTGTTGTTTAACAGGTAGACACACAAACTTACTCAATGGTAGCTACGACAGCTATCAGCCAGGATTAATATATTCCTAGTTTGACCGTGAATCTACTATTTTTGATCTAGCTATAAAGTACTTACAAATTCATACTGTGCCTGTGAAATAGCTTCTGCTGCTTTTAATATGCAAGAAGATGTCAAAGTGCAATATGCCAACAGGGCAGGAAATTTCGGCCATGGCCACTGTGTTGCCTGTCTGCATGATGAGTCTTGAGGAAGTTGTTCTGTCAATCTAGATGTGACCACCCACAGATTTTTTTCCTTCAAAAGGGATAGTGACTGAGAGGGTTTCATTTCTTTTTATTTACGTGTAGTCCTGAGACAATATTATCTAGGTCAGCAGAACTTTGTAATGTACATCTGACCTGGGAATCTTTAACATGTGACTCAATTTGTTATTATTGGAAACATAAACATTAACAATTAAATACGTTTTGATTGCATTTAAAAATCTGTTCATTATTTACAGCTGACTGCTACTGTAACTTTAAGCTGGAGCCAGAAAACCTAGGTAACTGCAAAAAACTGTGGGGGACAAGTAGAAGGTTGTGCAATTTTCATGGCATGGATTTTTTTTTTTAAGTAATTTAGGAGTTACTTTAAGCCTTTTCTTGATTTGAAAAACCATGCAAAATGTTCATACAGCTGCTTATTTGCTTCACCTCTTTGCTTTGCTCTGCTGCTGCTGGATTTGGTTATAGTTAAAATCTTCAGCAGTCTAGAGTTTCACCTGGTATTATAAATGTAAACCTTATTACCCTGGAGAATTTTATTATGATTGACTAAATTGTCAGTAATGTATGTACCTATGATTAGATAACTACTGCACAGTTTCCTGGTTTCTTCAAATTGTATAAAAGATTTGGATGTCAATGTGAAAAGAGATTGCGGTTGGAGCTTATTCCGTGTGTAGGAAGGTCTCTGAAGTACTTGGTAGATTTGTAATTCTCAGTGTTTTTCTGTGCATTAAATCTTTACATCTTCGAAAGAAGCAAATTACTCTGTATTCCTTCAGAGTCAGAAAAGGGGACAAAGCCTAGGAGTCTTGAAAAGATGCATCAGTTATTGCTTTAATGGGCTCTACTTTTGGATGCAGCAGCCAGCTGTGATTGTCCTTTATGTACATGGTAATACTCTTGAGAATAGAATGAAAGCCACTGGTTTCAGGCTTAATAGTTCAATTACATCTCCTTTCTTATGGAGAAACACTTAGCAAAAGAGAGTTGTTCATGCCACTGGGAGAAGCTTAAAACTACCATTAGACTTACGTGTCAGATCTCCAGGGAACAATTTGAATAACATGGGAGGCTTCAGCTTCTTCAAAAGAAACCTGGCACTGAGCAATATCTGACTGTTGTTGTATGTAATAGGGTGCCTGTGGTGCAGGATCTGCTGTTCTAATTTATATAGCCTGTTTATTGTCCTGTGTCTTTAGTCTGGCCTATCTGTCTCTCTGGCCATAAGTACCCCGGGAGTCCTTTTTCTTTCCTATTGCTCATTGTTATCAGACCCAGCTATTCCTTGTTAAAGTGACTAGGATTTCATGCCAAATATGAAATTATTCCTACTTGATATGCAAAACCTGTTATCACAGCTTTCTTGCAGTCCTTAGCTCTTGGAATAAAATCACTAACCGCTGTGTGGGCCCATACACCAGAGCATGCTGGGGGGCACCCAGCTGGAAAGCAGCTTTGCGGAAAAGGACCTGGTGTCCTGGTGGACGTCAAGTTGGACATAAGCCAACAATGTGCCCTTGCAGCAAAGGTGGCTAAAGGTATCCTGGGCTGCATTAGGCAAGGCATTGCCAGCAGGTTGAGGGAGATGATCCTTCTCCTTTACTCTGTACTGGTCAGGCCACGCCTGGAGTACTGTGTCCAGTTCTGAGCTCCCCAGTACAAGAGAGACATGGAACATGCTGGAGAGAGTCCAGCAAAGAGTCACTAAGGTGATCATGGGACCAGAGGGAAGGGTGCTCCAGTCCTCCTGTGAGAAAAGGCTGAGAGAACTGGGACTGTCCAGCCTGAAGAAGAAAAGGCTCGGGGGTTCTCATCAAAGTATATAAACACCTGAAGGGAGGGTGTGAAAGAATACTTTCTTATTTTCCTAGAGAGGAAGCAAAGTCTCGTGCACTTGTTCATGCTCACAGAGGCAGATGGTGATATTTTTGTCCCATTTTTCCTTCTTCTGAAGGCCAAGAAGCCAAAGTAAAATGGCATATTCCATGTACCTAGTTATGATAAATCTCCCTTGGAGGCAGTCTCCAATGTGCTTCTTCTCTTAGCTTTGTAGCCTCGCATTACTTCTACAGGGACTAAGTGTTGCTCTGTTGTGAACCATCTCACCTTGCAGTGGCATTGATCAAATGTCAAACTTAACCATCCCTCCTGCTCATACAAAAACAGGGACAGCTAAGACAGCTTCTGACAATCGCAAGCTTGCCCTAGCAAACCTTGAGAGGCCAGTAGAAAAACCTAATTTGAATAAATGCATTAGTATGTAGTTCTGGAAAACCTTGCTGCTGTTCTGGGCTTGCCCCTACCAGAAAATTGGAAAGTAGAATAAATAGAAGTAGGAACATGTCCATAACACCTATGTGGGTCAAGGCTTCTCCTCGCTATTTTCAAATTTGTTTTCAGAACTTTTCAGCCCTACTGTTATTCAAATCGGAAGGACGCAAGTGGAATATGCCCAAAGCATTGGAGAGAAGCTCCTTGCCTTTGCCCAAGATAGAAATTTAACAACTGCTACTTGTGATATCTGGTAAATCTTGAGTGAACCTGGTCATCAGACGGTTAATAAAAATGTCACAAAGCCCAGCAAACACAAAGATGTATTGGAACAGCGCTGGGGTCTGGTCTGCCTGTGGGGAAGTACCTGCAAATGGAGCAAATTGTCCGCTTGATTATGTTCAAACGGCATCCCGGTTTCTACTTGTGTTAATGTCATCAGAAGCTGTGTTAGTTTTATGTGTGTCTTAAATCTCCCGCTGCAAGTCTATTTTCAGCAATAGCCGCAGGGACTCTAGATCTTCTTTTACTTTTTCCTTTGCCAAAGTGCAGAATTGGGACGGTGGAGAGTGAGGGAGAAGAGGGTAGGTCTTTTCCTGTGAGGCAAAAGTCATTTGACTGAAAATGAACGTCCCACCTTTATCAGTACAAACTGTCATGAGGTGGGGTCTAAGGTGATGTGTAAATTCCGAGTTAGTTAACTATTTTCAGATTTTGAATTTGGGCATACTTGAAGAGGTATTTTTCTAAACGGCATCTTTCCAGATATTAAGAGCACTTGCACCATCTAACCTCTTCTGCCTCTCCCTCCTTGCCCTCTGTTTTTTCCCCACCCAAAGGCTTTTAAGAGCAAATTTTCTGTAGTTTAAGAAATCCAGCACAGGCAGTCTAGTGCATTCTGTATCCTAGCATATGAAAATAAAGGAACAGATTTACCAAGCAAAAAAACCACCATATTTGCTGTTCAGCTGCATAGTGTCCATTCAAATTGTTTGTTGAAGCCAAAATATTTAATTATTTCAGTATGGGTAAAAGCTATGCTGCATGGAAAGTAGTTACATGTTTCCCACCGTGCCAAAGCTATCTTAAGTATGTTTTGTCACCATCTTTGTTCCTGCAGCTGGGCTGCATGTAGTGCATTCAATCTTATTGCAGGTATAAAGTAGCTTAAAAGAGTAGACTGTAGATTGTAGATAACTGTGTGCTAATAGCAGATAGCTGTGCGCAAATAGGGACAGGAAGAAGGTGGCAGCTTTGGCTGAAGAGAATCTGTGATTCTCTATTTAAAGTGTTTATATAACTCAGAGAGCTGGCCATCTCTCCCCCAAAATGCTAACTGCCTGGGTGTGAAGGGCAGCTGCGTGCTACCTGGTCCAGCAGCTTCTTCTTCCCCTTGGATCTGGGCCCCCTTCACACCTCCAGACCTCAAATGCTGTTAGATCTTAACGTAACTGTGCATACTGGGAAACTGAGCTCTTTAGCTCAGACTGAAGGTGGGGTAATGCAATGAGATAATGTCCCAATGACAACGGAAACGGATACTTCAGTGCGTCTCTTATGAGATCAGTTGCTCTGTGAGGAAGTAACAATAAAAAAAAATAAATCCAAGTGCGGTTATACCATGGAAAATGACTGGAGAACTGGTGTTTGATATAACATTTAGTGCAGTGTGTTGCTGGGCAGTGGAAAAAGTCAATGCGCCTTTTCAGGGATGATGGATCGCAGATTGTATCTATCGGGTACTTTGGACGTCCTTTGGGACTTCTAGGAGGTTCATCTGCAGACCATAGCAGAAATGAATGAAGGTCCTTTATTGATCTCTATTCAGATGAACTCTTGTGATCCGTTGCCCCAAATATTTTTTTTTTTTTTTGGAGGGGGGTGGCATTGTGTGTTTACTTGCCTGTTTTCAACCTGCCTGTTTTAGGGCTACTTCTCATTTCAACGCTACTTTCTTATGACAAATACTGCCTTGGTGAGAACTCTCTCTCCTTTTCTATCCAGAGCCTGTAGGCTATGGAAAGACACTGCATGCAGTTTTGCACCCACACAGAGTTTACCAGGAGAAAAATCTAGTTCGGTACCTTCATTCACTTTCAATGCTTCTCCTTTTATCTTCTCTAATAGCTTGTGTGTTGAAAGTGCATTTTTAATTAAATTGTTTGCATCTTGTATATGCACAATACATTCATTTTGAGGGCATTTTTATTACAGTAGGAGGGTGGTGATACGTAACAAGTCAAGAATAATTAAAACCTGTGTTAACTTGTGTATGTTTTCAGTAGCGATTGAACTTTGTGTTGAGTCTCTTCTGGGTCCAAGATCAGATCTTAATCAAGTAGGAAGGAAGGAAGGGGTGACGAGGGAAGGAAGACCTGATTGTATGTACCTCTAAGTTCTTACCAGTTTAAGATAAACCTCACCTGTCATGTTTATTAAAGAAAAAAAGTATATTACCTCCAATTTTAGGTATTTAGCTCAAGATAGCTTTTGTGTTCAACACTTATGGAGGGAGGAAGACAGGAAGTGGGATAATGTTATGAATCAACTTCTGGAGATACTTTCACCTCTCCTGTATAGGGATGTAGCCTCAAGAGTTTTGTTCAGACAACCTTGGTTTACGTGGAAGGGAAAAAAGCAGAGTAACCTGAGAAGGCTTTAACTGCAGCATGATGTGACAGAGCAAAGATTTCAATAACTAGGGATTTCTAGGAGAGAATACGATAAATCTTTTTTCTCTTTTACTTCGGGGAGGTAGAAATACATGTCAGAATTGGCAAGATGCATGATTTTGATCTGAAACTTTGACTTTCTGCACTAAATAGTCATTAGGTTTTTTATTCAATGTGTTTTCTACAATTTTGGAAAGGCAGGGGAGGCTGGACTGTAGGAAGTCCCTTCCTACAAAAGGTGAAGATGGTTAATAATCCTTGAGTACCTGAAGACCCGACTTGCTGAATCTGTGGAAATGCCAATAACTACACTTGCTTCCCTAAAATATTGTATGTTTTGCATTCATCATGTCATAATAGATTCAAAAAGGGGATAAGAAATTGGCCTAATTCAAGGACAATGATTCAAGTCCTGTTGCATGAAATACTTTAGAAAAGTGTTAATTTGTCTGTCTTTGAAAAGTACAGTTTTATGTTGGCTTGTAGATGGCTTGACTTTGCCAGGGACAGCAGGTGGATTAATATTAATCGCACTAGCTTTGCCAAGGATTCTATGACATCCTGCTCATACCCGAGTCAAGCTGAGGCATGTAACAGTGTTTTGAAATGGATAGTAGTTCTGAAGATGTCCCTAATATTAAACCAAATTCAAGAACTGCCACTGGAGGTTAAATGCTAGTTCAGTCTGGAGGAGTGTGTTTGGTCTCTGGAAGAGATCCATTTTGGTTAAACTGGTAAATCAAGTAAAAGTTTATCTAATTAAACTCCCCTATTTAAATGTCAGAGCACCTGCGCTGCTTCTTCTTAGGTGAATCAAGTTTTTAGTATTTTATAAAATTATTTTTAGCAAATATACTAGGCTAGTCTTCACAAAAAACCTTGGAGTGGTTATTTTGAAAGTATGAACAAAGGGGGAAAACCTGAGAGGGACAGACACATTTCTTTTTCAGGCTGCCAAGAATGACTGTAAACTGTTTTCTTACAGGTTGTGTCAAATGCGGCTGGACAGGGTGTTGCCATCACTGGGAACAATACTTTCAACAACTGGAATTGGCCTAACGCTGTGATCTTTGCTGCTACTGTGATCACCACAATCGGTAAGTATTTATTATGTCAACTTTTGTAACTGCAGTTTTCTGTATGGTCTAGTGTGTTTATATTCTTCCATTTATGTGTCAAGCTAAGCCACTGAAGGAAGTCCCCATGGCTGGAGTTGCTTAGAGTACATGTTCACCTGCAGGTTCATAGACGGGAAAAAAACAGTGTTTTGGCACTCTCTTCATGGCTATATAGAAGAGAAATTAGTGCTCTTCCAATAGATAACAGATTCGAGGTGCTGCTGGGGATGACTGGTGTCATTCCGGTTCCATTAATTTGTGCGCTTAAATTTTCAAATCATAAAATCCCAAAAATGTTGCAAAGCATTCCATTAAACAAATACTTACAGTGTGTGCGTATGAGGTTTTTGTATAGCTGTCCTGTAACTCATGTGCATTCTCTTAAACTACTGAACTATCAATGTTCTTGGCTTGCAGAACAATCTAGACTTTTTTATTTGTCTCTTAAAGAAGGCAAAGTAGAACAAGCGTTGCCTTCTAAATCTCACTACTGATTTGTGCTTGTAAAACCCTCTGCGTTGAAAGACTTCTTCCTCCTTTGATATACAGACTTTCAGAGCTCAACATATCTGCCTTCTGCTTTTACAGAAAAATCTTTGCTACGTGGTATTTCTACACCTACAATGCAAAAATAGGAATGCTAAATAACCAGAGAAGGCTGGAGGGATACTGAAATGGAAGTCTTACTGTTAAACCATATGCAGTACTGCGGTTTTCTTTATCATTTGAAACTCACAATGCCCAGCTTATAATACAACTTATGACAAAAAGTTGAAGTCGGGAACACACCTAAATAAGAACACTCTGGCAGAAGTTCAGAATATAGGTTGCTTATTTTAGAGCCCAAGTTTGCAATGCCATGTTGGTTTCTGTGACCAGCAAAAAAACTCAATTCAGTTGAAATACCTTGCTTTGTCCCAGTTTACTTGGCACTTAGCTCACAAACTCTTACCCTGGAAAGGTGCCAGGCCAGAAGTTAAATGTGTATAGTGGATCTTTCACATAGAAGCTAGCTTCAGGATGAATTTTGAGCATTTATTCTCTAAAATTGATTCAATCAAGTTTTTAACAGGGTTGCTTAAGGTTGGGTAATCATATTAGAAGTTTTGAGATGCGCTTTATTTCATATTTATCTCATCTTGTTGAGAAAAAGATACACAAAATCTAGGAAACACTTAAAATGCAGTAATCCTCTCAGCTTGCATTAATAGAATACACGTTTGCTAGAGTAGAATTGGAAGGCATCCAGATTCAGAAGAGCAGCAGCTGGAGTAGAGTAAAGCTGTTACAGATGGTGAAGAAAGGAGCACCTGATACAGCAGAAGCCCACGCAATGTTGTTTTGTGCATAGGTAGAACTGCCTTGAATTCTCTGCAACAAGAACAGACCATGCACATATTTATCTCTTAGGTTACGGAAATGTTTCTCCAAAGACACCCTCTGGGCGTCTCTTCTGCATATTTTATGGCCTCTTTGGAGTTCCTCTCTGCTTGACGTGGATCAGTGCTCTGGGGAAGTTCTTTGGAGGACGTGCCAAGAGGTTGGGCCAGTTTCTGACGAAAAGAGGAGTAAGCCTGGTAAGGCCCTCGCATGTTTACCCTTGTGCTGTGTATTTTTGATGCGTGAATTAAACTTACACTTCTTAACTTACCTGCTAATCTTGATAGTAAATGAACACTTGCACAAATACGAATTTTCCCAAATGATGTTGCATAGAAATAACTGAAAGGGGGATTGGGGTCTGATATGTGAGTTCTGCAAGAAGCTTTAGCAAAACGAGATCTTGTAGAAACCTTTGATACTAAATATAGATCTTGCAGCTTCTATGGAGACATGTGTCTCCTTACATTAGAAACCTGTAGGACAAATGTAGGTGAGGCTCCATTTCACAGACATTCCGTGCAAGCTCCTCTGGCGTGGAAGTAAGCTGTCCTGCTTGGTGCTCACTTCTTTCTCTGCTAGCATGAGTACTTTCTGCTGTGCAGTGGACCGACTGGAAAATAATGTTTTGTTCAGAGTTACTGGCTTGTGGGTTTTATGTTTGTGGGTTTTTGTTGTTTGTTTTTTTTTTTTTTTTTCATGGTGGTTTGGTGTAGGGNGCATGTTTGTTTGGTGTAGGTTTTTTTTTGGTAGGGTTTGGTTTGTTCATTGTTTTTGTTTTTTGTTCCCCCCGTCCCCGAGTGAGTTCTATCTCAGTTCTAATTCTGCACAGAGATGGGAGACCATGCAGGGCCATAGTGCCTGGAGGACAGTGGGGACTGGTTTAGGTCCTGGTTTCAGAAACAGAGCAAGAACTTTCTTGGTTCAGCACCTGAGAAGGAAGTACAGAAAATGATGGTGGAATGCATGTGTGTGTGCAGCTTTGTGCAGAGGTTGCATGAGTGGCCAGGGATAGGAGGCATAGATAGGAGAGAAGCACCTGAAACACTTGTGATTCTCTATGTTCAAATGAATAAAATGAAAATCAGAGGTACTGACTGCTTTTTAGACTAGAATGCTATGTCTGTATGCCATGCCTATTTATAAAATATCAGGAACTCCTTAAACTTTTCAAGAGCGTGAAAGAAAACTATGAGGAAATAATCCTGTTTGAGCAAGTAGTTGTAAGAATAGTGAGTTTGGCATAAAGGGAAAAAAAATAGTTGTGTGTTTACTTCAGTCAGTGGCTTCTAGTAATGGCTGATAAACTGTTAGCACAAAACTCTGAAATGTCTGATACTGTCAAGTGATGCAGGAATGAGAAAAGTAAATTTGGAGATCTTTCCCTGACTTTTTTTTCTTCTTTCTTTACAGAGGAAAGCACAAATTACATGCACAGCTATTTTCATTGTTTGGGGTGTCTTGGTCCACTTGGTTATTCCTCCCTTTGTCTTTATGGTGACTGAAGGATGGGATTACATTGAAGGCCTCTATTTCTCATTCATCACAATCACCACCATAGGATTTGGAGATTTTGTTGCTGGTCAGTAATCGTATTTTATATATTATTTCACTATATGCTTAGTATGGCAATTCTATTTCCAAACTCTAATTTGAAAAGGTGCTTTCTAAGCTTTTACAAAATATTTTGCTGAAGAGAAGATTCAGTTAAAGCTGGGTACTGATCCAATGGACTAGATCTGGCTCGTCAGTCTTGGTTTAGATACCTAAGGCCTTTATTGGGCTAAGTCTAGAGCCCAGAGTTCGTAACTCTTTCAGGTGCCCCAGGTCCCAGTTTCAAACAATGAGCTATCCTGTCCACCGTGATAGTTAAACACACCTCTGGATGGGATATAGCAGGGCGCATAAGTACGGCACAATACTCTCTGTGCAGCTCTCTAGAACTAGTCAACTGATGATGATGAGATGCTGGACATACTGGTGTCACCTTCCTAAATCTTGTCTTTCTCTAAAATCCACTGCCTTGTTCAGGGCTTTGGAGATGGTCCCTGAAGTGGAATTCTGAATCCTTTTCTCAAGGAAGGTACCGGGGAGAAGGCTTATAATTTTCAAACAGGAAAAGAGTTCACTTTTGTAGCTTACAAGGAGAGGATAAATATGCTGCCTTTTTATGTTGTAGTCTAGTGGTCAGAATACCTGCAGCCAAAAAGTTGTAAACCTTGGATCAGCTTTTTCTTTCAGAAGGGTTTCAGATTCCCACTGAGCACCTCTCAGAGCAGTGTTCAAACAACTAGGCTCTGTTAGTGTGAAAGGGAGTAGTTCTCAGGGTCATAACTTCAAAGGTTTATCAACTGTGAGTCCTCTTTCAGTAATGTTCTTGTTTTCAATTCTTTGTAGGTGTAAATCCAGATGCAAACTATCATGCCCTTTACAGATACTTTGTGGAGTTATGGATCTATCTGGGACTAGCTTGGCTTTCACTTTTTGTTAACTGGAAGGTCAGTATGTTTGTCGAAGTCCACAAAGCAATCAAGAAACGGAGGAAAAAAAGAAAAGAGTCGTTTGACAACCATCCTCGGTCTAAAAAACCCCTTCAAATGGGTACCTCAAAGGATGTCAACATTTTCAGCTTCCTTTCAAAGAAGGAAGAGACCTACAACGATCTTATTAAGCAAATTGGAAAGAAGGCCCTGAAGACAAACAATGACAAAATGATTAAAGTAGAAAATGCCAAACAAAATATGCAGAATGTCAGTATAGATGCCCAGGTGACTTACACAAAGACAGAGTCATTTGAGTATGAAGAGGCTTCTCTGGACATTCAAAATGGTCACGTACTGAGACCCTTGCATGATAAACGTATTGGAGACAGCCCTCTAGAAGGAACCATGTTCGTAAACCAGCTAGACAGGATTAGTGAAGAAGAAGGTGAAGTGTGGGATTCCAGAGACTATCGACCCTTAATATTTGAGAATGCCAATATAACATTTGTAAATGAAGAAGATGATGAAGAAGAAGATATCTCAGATGATGAGGAAACGTCGAAATCGTCCATGGATGATAATCTTGCAGAGGAATCTGAAACTGCAAAAAAACTGGTAAAATTCCCGTCCTCTGATGACTCTACCTTTACTAATAACGAGCTAGAACTTTCTGTGCCTTATGAACAACTGATGAATGAATATAATACAGTAAGCAATGTGAAGGCTGCAACGTGAAACATGTTTGACAATGGTTTTCTGAATGTGGTCAGTGCATATTGAACAATTACAGAGCAAGGAGAAAAGCATGTTTTTGCAGCTTCTCCTGTCTCTTTGAAAACAAAAGCAAGTCCCAAACTAATAAACTCCAGTGTCTTTTTCCCATCCTAAGTTGGTTTCTGAGCCCATCAGCTTTGCTTATCTGAAAAACTTGTGAAATAACAGTTGAATTTGGAGTCCTGCTCCTTCTTGGGATTTTATGGTTCTTGAACAAAGTAGAAAAGAAAAGACTAGTTAATACACTGGACCTGCTCTGCGTTTATGCATTTCATTGAGGAATTAGTTTGGGAGTGTAACTATACTGTTGCAAAGAGACTGTTTTGGGCATCAAATGTCTTCGGTTACTCCATTAACCTTTCACCTCTGAAAACCTGGATTTGAATCCTGCTTTGATCACAAATGAAAGCAAGGGGTTTGCTTTTTTTTTTTGTTGCCCATTGTTAAGTTGTTACCACAAAAAAAAAAATGGGGCAACCACCAGTTGTACTTAATTAGAAACTTTAGATGGAATACCAGGACACGCAGATCTGAGCTGAGGTGTGCTGGCAGACTGAGGAGGAAGCTTCTGAAACATCTGTCTAGAATATGTCAGTGCTTGTCAAATTATAGCAAATTGTAATTTCATAAATAAAATATTAAAATTAAAAATTCCAAAGGAATGGATTGAGAAGGAGCCCTCTAACAAGGAAGAATCATCTGGGATGAAGCTCACCGACTGGGCTGCCAAACGGCACATCAGCCCCAGAACTGTTAAAAAGAGCTAAGTGACTGGAAGACCTGTTGATCAAAGCATGTTTGAGCACAAGCAGGATGCAATGAACTTTTTTAATGTTGAAAGTGTCCTTCCACTGTCCATTTCCTCGCGGAAATACTTGAATGAACCTTATACAGTATCTATGTACAGGTGAAGTTTTACTGACGCTGGTCTTCTGAGGAAAAAAAAAAAAAATCACCTTGGGAGGCACAGATATTCTCCAAATGCCCTAATGCCTGTCAGAAGGGACCCATAGCACTGCTGCTGATCTGTGCAGTGTGTTAGTCAGTATTGTTTGCTGTTCCTCCCTGCCTTGGTACTTCAGACTAGACTTGAATGAGAGATGATTTTTTTCAAACAGTTGATTACACTTTGCTTATTTGTTTTGTTTTAAAGTTTGACATATGTACATATACAATGGTTATTTTACCCCACTTTCAAGAAGGCTGGGCTGGGCAATGTCAAATCTTGGGCAAACTGAGATGAGATCAAGTGACTTAAGTCCATAAGGCACTTTTAAAAAGGAACTTCGTCTCTAAGCTCCTGAAAGTATTAACTTTTGGCTTGGAGATGAGCTTCTCATTGAGAAGGAAGTATGTCTCTTCATAACATTTATGCCCAAATTGTTTTGGCTACAAAGAAAATTATACCATGGTTTTATTTTTCTTTCTTTTTCGATATCTATGGGTTAACCCTGACAACTCTCTCAAATGAGGCTCTTGATTATGTGTTGGCAAAAGGTACTGACTACAGTTGTATCCAACATACTTGGAACAGAAAATAGCCAAGACCTTTGAACATTAACATATCAAGTTCTGTTGTTCTGGTTAATTTTACAGTATTTAAGTCATTCCAGTATGTCTGAAAGTTTCCAAAGTTCAGTGAACAGTTAAAAATTGTCTCATTCTTGTTTTCGGTGTAATGCTGGCGGACTCACTAGCTCTGTAAGAAGAGCTTGTGGAATCTTGTAATGCTAATCTTGAATTACTAACTATTTCTAACAACTGCAAATATTGGCTGCAGCTTCAGTTGCTGGCCTCTTCTGCAGAAGAAGGAGGACATATGGGAAACTGGCACTCTGGTTGGAGAGCCTGTTGATGGCAAGTTTTGAAGTCACCTACTGTGAAACGAGGGACTGTCTTTACTAGTCTTTTTTTCAGAATTTTCCACATATATGACACTTTTTCAATTGGACTTGGTAGTTAATCCGTGTTTTATGGTTGTATCACTGAAGAGAGATTCTAATTTGAAATTAAATTTTATTCTATTACTGCTATTTGGAGAAGGGGTGGCTGGATGATTTTGGCTTATATCTGACAGGAAAAGAGGGAGAGGTCCTATCAAGAAGATTCTGATTTACTTCTAACAGACACCCCCACCCCCATCATTTTAAAATGACTCCAAGCCCTTCAAGCATTTCTATATATCTGAAAGGTTGTGGTTGACAGCTATACCTTGTAACTGTAAGAAATGGTAGGTAAGACTACATGCATGATACACAGGATGCTTGTGTAGCAAGTGTAGCCTTCTCTTTTTTTTTTAATTTAAAAAAGTGTACATTAACTTAAAGAAAAATGAGAAAGCACTCCATATAGCTTCTGTTGTCCTCCAACTTGGTCTTCCATTATAGATGCAAAGATCAAAGTTTTAGTGACAGTTAGAAAGCTACAGGACAGTGAGGAGAGAAAAGGCTTGCTGAAAGTGCATGAAATGGAAAAACGTAGTCCAATCTTCATTTAAAAAAAAGAAAAAATATCTCTTTAATACAGAAATAATACAACCCAGACGCTTGGCTGGGCTGCTTTGATTGAGAGAGGATGTTGCGCACTGGAACCCAGACTCTCTGTTCTCCGTAGCAAAGTGCACTTGTACGCCAGAGCTGAGAATGGATGGGATCTGTTTCATATTATCAAGTTAGATGTGGCTCTCTGGCCTTTCCCAGTGTAGTCAGCTTAGACTACAAGTCTGCATAATAAGTATCATGGGATTTCAAGTAATAGTTTAAATTTATTAAAACAAAGTACAATATTCCCGCTTTTTTGGGAAACATGATCGCACCTCACAAAACTGTTCTCAAGACATCCCACCATGTGCCTTAATGTAATCCTAACACTGGGAAAAAATTCCTCTTTACACAGGGGCCAACACAATTGGTCTCGTTAAGCCCTACTTGTTTTCAGTGTTTTGGAGAGGTTTAGTTGGCGCGCAGCTTTCATACTGGCTCTCTCCAAAAAGTTGAACCATTTCCCAGGGTTTTTAAAATTATGGTGCCATCTCAGAACTGCCGAAGTGCTAAGCAAGACAGCTTTTTGCCTGCCTGTCTTCCACATCTTGAGTAAAGCAGCTGCCTGGGGGATCTATGTTAATGTCTTTCTGCCTTCAAATTTACATGTAGTGAATTAGAGGGGTGTCCAGGCTGGATTTTGAGCTGTTCAGCCCCAGAAGTGCCTCTGAGTCAATTCCCCAGTGCTACTTGGTAAGGTCTTGTACTTATTTCAATTATCTGGTCAATCTGGAAACATTTTCTTTGGATGCCACGTAAGATTTCATTTGGCTAATCAATAATGTTAACAGCTCTCTTAATGCTATGGAATTGGTTTTATAGGTGAGACAGATCTCTTCCCGGAAAGAGAGGAAAGGGGATTTTTTTAAAGGAGGAGTGGGGAAGGGGGCTTAAAAGCGCATATGAGGAAGGGATGGAATAGGAGTGGAAACTCTTCTTTCTAGCTATTGCCTACAAGTAGATTGTATTTCCAGTGACATCATGTGAAGCATGGGTCCACTTTCGCAATATAAACTTACTCATTTTGCCAAGATGAGCCAGTACTTTTAAAAAAAATTAAAAAAATTAAAAGAAATCCTGAAATGTGACAACGAAATTCTGTTCCTACAAAAGCCCTTTTAAGTGCTATAGACTATGTGACCCCATCCTTCATGACATCATTGTGGCACTGCTTGTTTTGTCTTGTGCTATTGAAGCTTATTTTTACCAGAAGGGCATCATTTCAGATACGTATCTCACAGCAGGCGGTCTAACGCATCTGATACACTGGTACGAAATCACTGAGGAAATACAAAAAGCGGTGTGTTTAAATTTTTCTGAACTCATGATTTGTGAATCTGTTGCTGGCAATGGATGTCGCAAAACATGCAGACTAATAACAGATCCATGGTAACACAGTTGTATATGTTGAGATTATTTTTTTTTTTTCTCCAGTTGATCTGGGAGAGTATGTGTAGAGACAGACAAGCATCACTGATGAGGAGAGCAAAAAGCAATATACAAGTCTGCTGACCTAAACAAAAAAAACCCAAGAACTCTGTTGTAGACTTGTAGTTTTTGTGCCTCATGTGATTCATTCCATTTGTGATGGATTTACCTTTTTAAAAATTATCTTTGTCTTTCATATGGCTTTTGAAGTTTGTACAGTTCTGACTTATCACTCCATAATATGCCTGTCTGTCTGTTCTTTGTTGCTGATTGTCACTGGAATCACACTGTATGTAAATATTTGCAAAGTCTTTGTAAAATGTAATTTATTTTAATATTTTGCAATAAAAATTTTACAATTTACCCTCTCTGTCATGATGACAATGGCAATCAAGAAACGAGATTTCTTTTTACAGCTCCCTACACTTGTAATGCACCTCACAGATAGATGAGACTGGTCCTGGCCCAAAGAGCTCGAAGGTAAGGAGCCGATAAAGCAAGTTGGTTTATGCAAGCAGATGCCTGTACTTGTATGGGGTATCGATGACTTCAATTCAACGGCATCTGGTCTTCAATTAGGTACAGCATAGCAAAGTATTATTCAACGAGGATTTTGGACAGCTGTTGCAAGATAAATAAAAGTTTATTCTAGGGGCTGTGTTTTTTCAGGGGGCTGCTTTTAAAGAAGATGCACTGAGACGGGAATTGTTAGAATTGATCAGTAAAATAAAATGGGTGTTTGCTATCTGAATCTTATGCCAGCGCTATTAAAATATATGAGTAGCTGTTTATGAATTTTCACAAGATTTCTAGCAGTGGCGTTCACCATTTTGCAGCCTAGAAGTATTTGCAGTCCTTCAACTCCAGCAGTTTCCTTAAAACACCTTGGAAAACAGGTATCTACCTACCTTAATGGGTAGCAAAATGCGACTTGGTGATACCCATGATAGAGATGGAGCCACCTGCAGACATTGGGACAACCTCAGCCTGAGGGTGAAGAGAGTGAAATTGCTGAGGCGTGACCTAGGAAAGTGGGGAGATGCATAAGCACAGGAGGGAAGGGGGGGATGCTGTCATGATTTGAGTAAGGGTGGCCGGTCTCTACATTTTCCTCCAGCCCCATGACAGAAGAGTAGTGGAGGAGGAGGAGGTGCCTGATGGGTGACTGCTGCCAAAAACAGCCAAAGAGGGAACTGGGGTCCCCTCATGGAGCTGAGGGCAGGACATAACTTCGAGTCTGGTAAGCACCTGATAACATTTCTATTGCTCCCAGCAGGTTGGAGCCCACAGACTATTGTTCACCTTCTGCCCTCTACTATTTTAGTAGAGTGTTAGTAATTTATAGGGGGTAGGGTAGCAAGAAGTAGGAAAACAGGATAAACCTGTATCTGTTAAGCGCTTGTTCTTATGGTCCATGCCTGGCTTGGCATTCCTCCGAACACAATAGCTTAACAGATGAAAATCGCAGATCAGCTGACACTTGGAAAAACTGAAATCTTTTCAGTGAACGATTATCACAGGTCTTTACAATGCATGGTGCAATATGATACCAGCAACCTGCAGTTCATGGAAATGGAGAACTCAAACCTTTAATTCTGCCTGTCTGAAGACAGTGACGTAGCAGGTCGAGAGTTGCTGTTCAGGACCGTTTTACACAGGAAAATACTACTTCACTCCATTCAGGGCAATTTCCTGTAGCTGGACTTCAGTCCTGAAGAACCCAAACTGCCGTTTTCAACTCTTACGCAAGGACCTGTGGTGAGATGGGGGAGGTCTGTTGCCCTATAGTTTGAGCAGGAAGAGTTTTCTTTTTAAATTCATGACTTGTACCTTGTGCCTTTCAGCAAGGATTGGGTGGGGTTTGTTGAGGTTTTTTTTTTTTTTTAAACCTGTTTTTAGCCCCAACCGCCCCATGGTAAGGTAGCTAATACTGTAACATATAGGAATAAAAGGTTGGGCTGAGCACAGCACCCATTAGATTTTTGACTTCTTGTTGTTCCAGAAAGCCCTTGGAGACTGGGTCTCCTCCATGTAACCTGCCTGGCTTCACAGCGTGGTAGTGGGCTGTGGCTTTATTTTGACTCCATGCCTGAGGAACAAGGAGGATTGATGGGTGGGTTGGAGCAAACCAAGCCCTGCCAAGGGCCACACATCTCACTGAGAACGATCCCAGGGCAGGACCTTTCCCTGGCAGGCCCTTAGCTCTCCTCTCAAACGTGTTCATCACCTACAGGTCTTGCACAGCCTGGGATACTTGAAGGCTTTGCTAAAGGATCGCTTTTCTTTCTCATATTGGCAGATACCTTCTTCTGCCATGCAGCTAATGCAACCCCTGCTGATCCACTGTGGTGGTGCAACCTCCCCCCCTGCCCTTTGCATGTGGGCAAAGTCTCAGGGAACAGGGGTGTACTACTCACCTTTACTGCCTTGATTTCCATCCCAGCTCCCAAGAAAACCAGACCCATAAAGCGTAACCCACCCCTTGTTGGGGGGGTGATGTTTTCTGGAAACACAGATGGGTGTCCAAGCAGGTGGTTTGCATCTTGGAATGAAAACAAATCCAAGCAGTGGTTATCTTGGACTACACAGCCACCCTAGCACAGGTAGTACCGCAACTGATAGGAGGACAGAGGTCCAAAACGAAATGCCCACAAAGAGTCAGCTTGCTGACCAAGGAAATTTGCTATTTCACACCAAAAGGGCTTATCTGGAAAGAGAGAGTTGAGGAGGACTGAGATGCCGGAGGCATTATCCTGCACAGAGGCTCCCTGAAAGTCAGGGTGCTCTAATTAGCAGGGTTTCATCTGAATATAGCCTGTAGCCAGAACTCCTTCTGGTTAGAAAATATACATGAGAGAAATAAATTGACATATGAGAAAGATTCTGATGGAAATATTTTAATAATCACTGTGGATTTTACAAGTTGAACTGAAACAACTGTGAACAAAAGAGGTTTATTTTTATATTTTTAGAATATTTTTTTATAGGGTGCCAGAAGTTTGCTTCCCTATTGTTGCTCCTTGCTGCTCATAGGAAAGAATAGAAAAGAGATGGTGACAACTCCCTGTTCATATTTTGATGGTTATGTTGTTTTCTCTATGGAGGAAGCTGTAGAAAATACACCCTGCCCCCCTTTTCTCCTTACTAGGGTGGGGCCGTGAATGACAGAGAAATCAGAACAAAAAAAACCTGAAAATATGAATTCTGAAATTGGGGTGAGGAGGTTAAAACGCAAAATATCTGAAGTAAAAGTTAACGTTTTCCCCATAGACGCTTGGAAATTTCCTATGCTAACCTTTAATAAAATTCCTTTGGATACTTTCCTAAATGTGCCAAACAAGATTACTTGTGTTTTCAGATCAGATCTATACATTATTTATCCAGGAAAAAAAACAAATACTTTGACGCACTTTTTATCTTACTTGAATATAAAAGTAGTGTGTGGCACCATGATATGCCTTTTAATTGTATGAAGAATGAATACACTCTGCATGAACGACCGTAGTCCCGCACCGAGAGCAAAAATCCCGTTCAAGGCCTGTTGACAGCTCTGCACTGTTCTCTGGACTCTTACGGCTTTGGGCACTTGTTGATCACAATTTTGTTTATCTAGTGAAGTTTCTGGGTGTATAAGGAAGTATTGTAATTCCTAATGCTCAGAGACAGAGACAGATCAGAGACAAAAATCCTCTTGTGTGCTTATTTGTGGGTTGGGCCCTACCCCTAACGATCAAAATAAACTGGGTGCAGAGGAGCGCTCATCCCTACGTACTCCTGGTTGCTGGGCAGAACTGCCAAATATGTGCATGCGAATACGAAATAAATCCACGTTCATGTTGAAATAGAAGTCACAAGCTTCTGAAGGCAGAGGGTAAGTGTTTATTCATAAGGCTGTGTTGTCCTCCTCTGGCAACCTTCGTATTTGCGGCTTATTGGTTGTACGTTGGCAGTTGGCGAAAAGTAAAGGAACAAATCAAGACTTGAGACACAGACAACCTCTTTTTGATGTTTTCTATTCCTCTCAGCCTGGGACTTTTGCCAGCTCCATCTCTGGCACGGCTGGAAAGGAAGGAAAAATAGTAAGCTAATTGGTCTGCTTTTTAATTGCTGATTAGAATGGGAAATGAATACAAGAACAAGAGTAAGCAATATGCCTTGGGTATCTGAGGGGGACGCTGCCCTCTTTGTCTGGTTTTGTGGCTGTCAGTTTTTAATAAATAATAGAAAATTGGTGGCTTAACTCAAAGTGAGAAAGGCTTGTAAGGGGGGCTTTCTTTCATATAAGATTTTCTTCTGTGCTGCGTTTCTTCAGAAAGCGAAGCTCTCTAATCTAAAATATCAGACTAGACTCTGAGATGGACAATAAGGACCAGGTGAAGGCAAGAATGTAAAGCAAATACCTATTTTTAAACTTTAACCTCTGTAGTTCTTTGGTGCAGTTCTCCATCCTTTACAGCTGCTTAAATTGAGGAGAGAGCCTGACATTTAGCCCCCACGCTGATAACTCCAGCACAACCAGTGACAACTCCAGCAGAGTTAAAGGGATGTGTTGAACTGAGAACAATTTTTTTTTTTTTTTTTTTTAGGGCAAGAGACACAATTTGTATCAAGTAGACAAGAAATCTGAGACCCAAAACTATAGTAACTGAGGAATGTTATCTGGGGGAGATTTGCTCCAAAATACTAGGAAATAAGTTTTCTGGCAAATAATTTCAAGCAGTTTTCTGAAGATGTTGCCTGGCCAAGTGATATTGACTTCTCTGATGGAGTTTAATTCTATGATGTTTTTCAGTAGCTGAAAAGTATAATCTTATGGGGGCATAATAGCTGAAAGCTGCAAAATCTGCAGGAAAGAACTGGCAGCTTGTTATAATGCGTAGGCTTGAGACAGACTTTTTCTTTCAGAGAATGCAATAAAAATTAAAAATAAGGTGGAAATGGATTGAAGCTCTAATCGGCTTTTACTTAAAAGCTTCTGGCCCCATATATTACTGTGCTTTCAAATGCTATGTGGTTTTGAAAATGCTTGGGATAAACTTAGCTTCCCCTGGCACAGAGAGAGAGGAAAAGGCTTTGGGGTTATCACAGTTTGTTTACTGGAAAATGACCGTTCTTTAAAACAACAACAAGAAGATTCAGGATGGGGAGAGCAGTAACTGATTGCAAACACTGTTCTACTCGGACCTACGCAGTAATGACCCAGCTGGTTTTTCACGGAAGGATACCACTTCCATCTCTTTTGTCTGTCTCTGCTGGCTCCCACCGCTTTTCTCCTCGCTTATATGTCTTAATTTTCCCTTTCCTCTGCCGCATTGCATCTGTTCTGTTACAATTCCTGTGGCCCCCATAGAACGTCACGGCTGCCTGCAGGCAGGACACAGTGGCCGCTTGGCGTTTCAGTCTGACAGCCAGAAGATAGATTTGGCTTCTCCTGCTCGGAGAGTGCCAGCCTGAACTGCTTCAGCTAAAGGAGACAGAGGCTGAACAACCAAGGCACCCAGTTGAGTGGTCATGGCTTCCTTCAGTGAAAAAATTCAAACTTTTGCACGTTTTCAGCCATGCTCTTTATATCTGCTGTGGATTTAGATTTGCAGGGATGTGGTTCGGTGAGGGCAAGGGTAGAGCTTCTCTACGGGGCCATGAAGTGGACTAGGCAAGCCTATCTAAATACTCGCAGAGACTTGTTAGTAAGGCTGGAGTCCAAAATATCTTTTGAAAGAGGCTGCGCCTGTTGTGAGTTGTTGTTGTGCTCTTTCCTGCTCCATATTCCTCCTCCCCTTCTTCCCACTCCAGTTCCCTTTTACCATTACTCCTACATTCCCCAATCCCACTTTATGACCACAGTTGTCCCTACCGCTCCTGAAGTTGGGGGCTGGCTCCCTCCCTCCCAGCCCCTGAACTTGGAGGATAAAGCTTAGCTCTTTTTGTCTGGAACTCTCCAGAAGGCTTCCAAAGCCTTAGAAACACTTTAGCTTGTTGCTGTGTGTTCAGATTGCTTGACATGACTACATTTGTCATGTAGATGTGACCTAAAACTATGTTCCAGTTGCACCAAGTAAGCAGCAAAGTTATCACCTGTTTAAATAAACCTTTGGCTCCCAATCAACAATTCAACAGAAGAAAAGAAATTGAATAGAACAAAATATGTTTGATTATTTACTAAAGACATAATGGCCTGGAGACCGAAAACAAAGAGTTGGACGGAGAGCCAGATGGTAACCAATATAAGCTAGACAGCCTACATGTCGAGTCTTTAGGGTACAGAAAACTCCCACGGTGGAATTTTTTTAAGAACTAGAGAAATCCGTATGTGCTACTTTTCCAGTTACAGTTATTCCCAATAAATGACAAAACTGTGACTTTAAAAATATCACAGATCAATGTCAGGAACCGGTTGGGTATTTCATAACACTTGAATGTAAGTGACCCCAGAACACCAGTGAGAGAGCAGGAGTGGGAACGGGCTCTCACACCACATCCGTGCAGAAGCCCTCAGTGAGAGATTTGCCGTCTGTGTTATCAAGGAGTCTACAGAAAGCTAGTAATGCATGACAGCACAAGCTCATAGCATGGATATAGCTGGTACCATGTGCCATAGTTGAATTCTAGTGTATTATGGTGCCAGGGAGCATAAAGGGAACATTTTAGGTGGGGAAAATCAGCTGATTACAGACACAGAAGAACAGACCATGAATAGCAGGTGCCACCGGCCCCAGGTAGAGTTATCAGTGGCATTCACATAGTTTGCATACCTCTTAGCTGCCTAGTCAGGAACTGAGGTAGAAGAGTCTTCTTCAGGTACCAGGGATAGTTGGCACCATCAAAGTAATCGTATTTGTACACAAAAATGTAACCCTGGGAACAAGAAACAAGGCTAGATGAGGACAGTAATCATCCAGAGCTTTAGGAAAGAGGACGACAATGGAGTGACCCTCACTCCAGAGCATCTGCACAAAGTAGATACTTCACACGAGGGGGAATAAGAAGCTCTGTTAACTACAGATGAAGAAGAGTCTTCTGCATGCCCATGTCCTGCTAAACAGATGTTTGCTTTGGCTTATGTTTAAGCCTGGCTGATGTTTGAAGTGGGAAGGGTAAGAACATGAGTTTGGGTGAGTGCAACAGCTTTAGGACACTTGTTGTTTCTCTTGTTGGAGCTGAAGGCTTCAAGTATCCCTGTGCATTGGCACTCTGGGATGTGGCATGTTCCCTCAACAGGAGTCTGCAAGAGGGGAGGGCAGAGCGTATGCTGCCATATGCCACCTGCTGGGAAAGGAGTTTGGGGAAACAAAAATTAGCATCTAATCACAAGGAGCAAAGAGTAGAGAGATGTGTTTCCTCTCTTCCACTGAATCAGCACAGTGATCTTCAAGCGTTAAAAGGAGCTAAGCCTACATCTTCACACTGAAGGTGTCCATTATATGAAATTTAAACAAAAACTGGTGTGCATGTGCTTCATGAGAAGTGTACAACCTTCTCTTGTGGCGAAGACTCTTCAGGAGGGCAGCTGACAATTACCGAGGAAACTAACCTTGTTCCCTGTTGCTCCAAACTGTGAGGTTTCTCATGTCTTGCTGCTGCTTCTTCCTTCACCCATATTCTCGCAGGGGGAGGTAGTGGTACCGTTTCCGTCAGGATCCGACCAGAACGTAGGTAAGTCTCCTTCACAGGATCCCTAATGCAAGCTTAGTTTCCCCTTAGCTGTTTAATGCTATGTATAGCCTTGGAAGGTCAAAGAGTGTGAGCAGACCTCTTTCCTCTCTGACTTATGACTCCTTGCAGTAAGCAAATCTGTACAACTGTGTGCTGACACAGCTAGTCGTAGCTTTGGTGAGATCTACTGGTGGTGTTTCCACCACCTCTCTTAGCAGATTTATTTTTTCAGGTAGCCTAATTTTTCTTATGTGTAACATGCAACTCTCTGAAGTTTAATTTAATGATAATTTTCTCGTCTTATTAGCAAGTAGAAATAATTAGTTCCTGTTCTCATCTTAATTTCAATTTTTTGGCTGCCCTGGGTGCAGAGGCCTCTGGGAACTAAAATAGGAAGAAACTAAAAACAGAATTCATGAGAAAAAAAGCAGCATGCGTCAGTATAGAGCCCATGTCAGGAAGTCTTAAAATCCCATCCTCTCAACTCAAGAAAGTCATCCCAAACAATTTAAAGATAATTAAAATCAAATAAAAGGTATGGAATAGTGTCAGAATTACTACTGCATAAAAGGATCTGGGAAGTATAAAAGTTCTCCTACCAAACAAGTCCAATGACTTCCAAAAGGATGAGTGTTATCCTGGGATGTATGAGCAAAAGTAGCATGTGTGAGAGATGGGAGGTATTATTCTGCTCTCTAGGACGATGAGGCTAGTATGGGCTCAGATCATCAGATTTTAAGCAAGCTGTAGATAAGCTGTAGTCTGTATCACAGCAACAAGAATATGTTTTAAGAAAAAGTGACGTTTGAGAAAACGACTGGAAAAGGTTGGAAAAATGGGTTTATGCAGACCAGAAAAGAAAACAAAGCAGCAGGATGCGTAAGTTTTCTGATGGGTAAAAGACTGCTGAAGAGTGCTAAGCAGGGGCTTAGCTGTTTCTTATAGACCTTGGAGAAAGTAGAAAAGAAATCTGTCCACATTGCAATAAACAAGGCAGACCCCTATGCTACAAATTGCTTTCCAACTGTAAGAGCAATAAACTCTCCTAGACGGGCATAGACTTCAAACTATTGGAGGATTTGGGAACAGTTAAAGCAAACAGCTGTCAGGGATGGTCTTGCTACATTTACTGGCCCCGAGTACAGAAGGGCAGATTCAGCAATATCTTGAGGTCCTTTTCAGCTTTACATTTCTGTGGTTTGTGTCCATTTCTAAGAGGCCTGATATATTTTTATAGCTCCCTAACACTATTCTTGCATTGTATAATTAGGGTATTCCTATATTGTGTAATCAGCATACTGAGTGTCTGCTAGAAATCAGATGCGATGTTTCATACACATCTCAGAAATAAAATATTCTCTTCCACTTACCAAGACTAACTGGCTGCCCTAACGTGGTTCAAATGTACGAACATAAAAAGGAATGAAACTGTGGAAATAATAAAAAGACAAGGGGACGTCATATAATTTCTATTTCTTGAGCTTCCTTAGTTGTCGAGGCCATTGGAAAATGATGTTGTATGGGATCTTCTAGTTCATTGTCTGGCTTCCCTTTCCAATGCTGAGTGTTTGGATACAAGAGTGTCAAGGCAAAGTTTGCTATGCCTAGGCCAAAGTATTCCATCTGGTTTTCTTCTTGAAGAGGACCAAGGATTTTTTTCTTTTCAAGCAGCTTTTCCTTGAACAGTGTGTCCTCCTTGCCTAGCTTTTCCTCCCACTCCTTGTTCACCTTCCATTGCTTTTCAATCACGTGTATGGATTTTTGTGACTTTGATGAGGTAGTTGTACTGTACGTCAGTTGTCATGCATGTAAAGTTACGACAGTCATCTCTTGGTTATAGTCCTCTGGATTCTGAACTTGGTGGCCTTTCACTGCTGTGTAGCAGTACCCCACTGTTTAATAGAAGGGATGGAAAAAAGAGGTCAGAAATTCTGTGACAGGCTTTGCCTTCCCGAGTAGCACAGATGCTTTGCACAGCCACAGCTAAAAAGTAGCAACTGGTATCTCTGAGGAACATCATTCCCTCCACGGGTGAGAGAACTGGCAAAACCTCTGACTGTTGGGAAGTTTTATAAAAACAGCTGTCTCAGGAAAAAGAACAAGAAGCTCGTTTACAATTCACTTCCAATTTTATCCCTGATTTTGTGTGCGTGTGTGTGTATGTGAAAGGTTTTACATCAGCTCCTGAGACAGACTCCTACAATTTTACAAAATGGTAAGCTATTTCTGTTTCTGGAGCAGAGGAATAAACAATCTTCTCAGATACCTAGGATTCGCTTGTATAGAAAAGCATGTTATAATGAACTGATAAATCATCCGGACACATGATTTGAAATTGCAGTGAAAATAAAAGAAAATCGCTTTACTAAGGTATGTTAGAGATCATCTGAAATACTTCCTGATGTAAATCATGTTTTATTCAGCTCAGGGAAAGGATCTAAATAAGATCTGTGTTTCTGAGTCTTAATTTCTTGGCTTACTTAGATTACAAGGCCTTTAAAGATTGTTTTTATTACAGCTAATTACATTTCCCTAGACTAGAGCCAAAAAACCCCTTATTTACTCCTGTATTTAAGCTTTCCTGGTAAAGATGTGGGAAATAGTCAGCTACCATGAGGTCCCATGTGAAACCAATGGAAGACCCTTCCTCGTAGCCTGTTTTAAGGAGGTCATTCAGGAAAGACAGAAGGAAAGCTGATGAAGAAGGGAGGGCTGGCCCAGTGTAACAGAGCAGTCTCTGTTCACAACAGATGCAGTAGCCAGGCCTGTCCCTTTCCTAGGCAAGGCAGGGACACATCTGTCCCGCTGGGGACAGACTGGCTCCTCTGGATCTGAGGCTGACAGCCCCCCAGGTCCTGCAATGCTCTCATGGCAGCATGGGGCTCACCACCATGATTCATGGTGCTCTGCTGTGTCGCGTGGAAACTTGCACTCGCAAGACAGGAGAAAGAGCTAAGGAAGAGGTCTTGGGACACGTCTTTTCCCAAACTCACATTCATTTTTGTATTTTCCCCTAACTCATGCAATTTTTCTGCTCTGCAGGGCATCCTGTATGATTTCTCATATCAAGCCTAAAGTCATCTTTGCCCTCTACTGGCATCCTGTAGAAATACAGAAGCACATCAAGCAATAGTTCCATCACTTCAGCCATTCAGAATCACCGGACAGGAGGAGACGGTACAGAGAGACTACATGCAGTCAGTGGTGGGACCATGCTCTTGGGGTGGGGAGCAAACCTATATGAAAGCTCAGTGAGCAGCTTCCTCCAGCTCCTCTAGCCGTAACACCCTGGTGAGACAGGGCGTGGCTTCACTTTCTTCCCACTCTGTCCAGATGTTTACAAGGGAAAATCTTTTAAAATTGGTGTCTCGTTTCAGGTTATTTATGAACAAGACAGTCTAGAAAATGAGAAGTGGCTCTGCCAATTGCTGTTCGTAGTGTTTCTTTCCATCATTTTTTGCTATAATGCGCTCCAACTCAGGGAATGGGAGCAAGAGTGGTCGAAGAAAATTACTTGAATGGCTACCATGGATGTGAAAGCAGGCTGCTAATCTTTGATGGCACTTTTAATCCTGAAGGATCACACGGTGCTTGAACATAGTATAGGCTTGAAGCATACTGGTCTTTGGAACATGTTTTGGCAGAGCCAGCATGTTTAACTTTGCATCCCAGACATCATTCCCATGTGGCTTTGCCCCTGGATGCTCTAATGCTCTGGTGGCTCACAGGAAAACCATATAACTCAAAAAGCTTTTGAGACTTTGGCATAAGCTTCAAAAGCTGTTTCTTCTCTGGTTTTCCACCTCCAGATCATAAGGAATTTGTGGAACTGATCCACTACTGAAATCAAACCATTCCAGCCCTTGTGCCCTGTAGAAGCAATTGCTCCTCTGAACTAAAAAGGCAAGTATCTGAGATATTCCATCCAGTTACCCCAAAGGACATGTCTTCTTCTTAATTAGGCAGACCTTCAGAAATTTCACATACTACCACTAGTTGACAGATGTAGGCGCTCAGCTATTTACATCAGCTTGATCCTTATCTCCAACTTCTGGTTTCCCCCTCTTTTCAACCTAGAGATCTTTCTCTCAAGATCCTGTTGCGATGAGATATTTCTTTGCTACTGTCTTCTCTGCAGCATTGAAGAAGCAGTGGAGAAGCTCTGTTTTTGGATGTGGATGTTCGTATTAACATCAAACTTCACCACAGAAAAGATCTAAGGCTTTTGGTGAGCTTGCATTAATTACCAGAGCTTTCATGGGAGAGGCAGCCCACTGGCCAACAAATTACATAGAGATGTAGTCCAATAGACATATGAAAAATGAGTCACAATATCATCTTATTTATCAAAGAAACATCTCCTGGATTGCTTGTTTGTTTGTCTGTAATAAACTCCAAATGTACCCTGCTTTCATAGGATCTAAGAAATGACATCTTAGGTAATTTAATTTAATTTTAATAACAGTTGAGAAACTTCAATTCCTCCCCCTCCCCCCCCCCCCCCGTTTTTTGCATAGGGTAACAATTCCTTTTAAATTGACCCTTTGGTCACCAATTTCTTCAATTACGACGGAAGAAAACTATTTTTTCTCTGTAATTCACAAATGAGACTTTCGTTCTCCAGTAGCAAGAGTTCCTGAGATGAAAGCAAAAGAAGCATCTGGTCTATTGAAGTCACCGGCAGAACTCCCACTGCCTGCAGCATTGTCAGAATTTCACACTAAGGATTAGGCATATCCTAATCTGTCCTGATCTTTTATGCAAAAGACTGGTAAAAGAGCTTTTAAAGTTTTATCAGATTAGACACACACACACTTAACAAATCTAAGGCCTTTTAAAGATATATCTTGTGCCTCTAAGAGGCCTGAGTCATGATGTCTGAATATTTGGAGACTGTGACTTAATTCTGCTGAGAGGGATACCTTGCGCAGGCTAATGATCTCACCAGAGCTGATGCCTGAGGAATCATGTTGGCAGCAGAAAAACACAAGAGACAGTTTACCTTAACAGCCTGATGTAGCAAAGGTTTGGCAGGCCTGATTCCCCGTTGACTCTTCTGCCCTTCGGATTCACCAACTCGCATTAAATTAGGTATTTTGTTTCTCTTGTTGCTGCCTAGGCATACTAGGGAGGATTGCTTATGCTCCTATAAACACATAATAATAACTCAATCTTTGCAATTGATAGATGTAAAACAAAACTGTCTTGGAGGAATTCAGATGGTCATTTCCAAAGTGATAAAGTTTCTCTCTTTTATCCTTCCTACCAAGGGAGTACATTCCTGGCTTCTTTCCTTTGGGGACAAAATACAGCCTGTGGAGAAACAAGTAACATTTTTCACTTGTTGAAGATTTGTTTTTGCTTAGTTTGACTGATAACAATTCTGAGCTTGAGTAAGGCCATGTTTCAGCTCCTACTGAGAGATGTGCAAGAGGTGCATGCATATTGCCCTGTAACTGTATAGCAAAGACATCCCAAGGTGTATATCTGGCCTGTGTACTTTCTGAGATTTTTTTTTTCCTTCATGCTGCATCCAAAAGGAAGGGCTGAAAATAAAAAATGTCAGAGCAGAGAGTATCTTCTGTGCAATCAGGCATATTCCATGGGCATCACAGGTATCGTTTTCACAAATACTTCCTTTTAAAACTAGTGAGGGATTTTGGCCCTAGAGGAAGACTGTTCCAGATTCTCATTCCTCTGGGGTTTGAAAACCTGATTTCCAGCACAGATTTATTCTTGACCAGTTCTTACCTATTTTTAGTAAGCTAACATTGTCCTTTAGTTTAAGTATTCTCTTCCTTTCCTAGCGTTATGTTCCGGTTTATTTACTTACAGTAATTGTATCCCCACTCCACTGTTTTGTCCTTATTTTGCTAGACTAAACAAGCTGAAGTCCTTTATCTTCTCCTTAACCGGAATATTTGCCTTTCTCTGTTCCACTCCAGTGTGCACAGGACTAGTCATGTATTTTTACAGATTAAAGCTCATCAAATAAAGACTCTTTCACTCTAAGAAACTCAACAAGGAAAACTATATTGTAGCAATAAGCTCTCAGTACTATTGCTATTGATACTATTGCTATTTTATCAATAGCAATAAATGATACTGTATCTCCTGTTCATACTATAATCAACAGATGCATTTAGTTTTTTATTCTTCCCTTTCAAGATACCCTGAAAATGCATCAAGGCTGAAGTGCCATCAATGGCCGGACACTCTGCCGAGGTCTGCTGCTCTGGTGACCTGTCTCTCCTCCCAGACACTGAGCTCACCTTTCCTACGAGGTAAGGCTGTAATCCCAAAAAAGCCTGGAGAGGAATCAGCCAGGCTTCTCATGTCGGACCTGTGCACGCTGCGTTACTTCTGTGACCCTGAAATATGGCATTCACCCTTAGTGTAAAGTCCGTTCAGAAGTTAACCTTCATTTATTAAAAAGTCAGTTTCCAACCACTGTGATTGCATGAACACGAGCCGACGCATCAGTATTTACTACCTGAAAAAATAGCACTCTCAGCTACTCTGCTCACCTTAGCAGGATATGACTGTTAGTGCCTTGTGATGAAAATGAAATATTAGTGGATTTTTAGGAAGAACCAACTAACTTGTTTATCATCCCCATCCCACGCTGCCTCTCATTCCTTCACAGCTGATTAAGTAAGCAGCTGTCCTCATTCCAGCTCTATCTCCTTTTGACAATTCTGCAACACTGTCACATGTTTTCAACCTAGTTTTGCAGCACGCTTTCAAAAAAGTGGGGAGAACCTATAAACCAAATTGCATTTATGCATAGAAATATTGTTTTACCAGCTTTCTCCAATATATGCTTAGTTCCGTAAACAAAGACACATTCAATCAACCAGAAGCTAAATTTTCTCCTTCAATTAGCTATGCCCCCAAATTTAAACACCATGCTGTTGAAAGTGGGTCTAATTTGCTACAGAATAGTTGATCTAAGGTAAGTATCTACTGTGATTGATTTTGCTTCCAGAATCTTTGTGATGAGGCCTTTTGGTTATGGAACATAATTTCCCTGTCATGAAGAGCTGCACGTGACAAGGACTACAACTCTCTGAGGCCTCAGTGTGGGAAACAAAAACTGAATTTCACTGTCAAATAGGTAAAACCTACTGTTTTGTTGTTTTGTTTGTTTGTTTGTTTTCCCCTCAACCAGTGCATGTACTGTAAGGAAACCTGTAAGTCTCTACAGTGAAAAAATTTAAAAACACCAGAAACTTCTTTTCCCCATCAAAATGTTCATTCTGTAAACCTCTGCAGCACAAAAAAGTATTTAAAGATGTGTCTGGCTGTGCTATTATTCAACAGTTTCTTTGCCCCTAAAACACAAAACAAATTAAAATACTTGGAAGTGTTTTGGGGAGAAGGGAACATTAGCATCACAGAATGAAACACTTAAGGGAACCTGCCGTTTTTCCAACAAATCCCAATATGTTCAAGTGACACCTAGAGGCTTCCTCTGCTTCTGGAAGAGCAGATTCATAGAAATACCTAGCATGAAGGTAATCTGAGTGTTAATGTTAGCCCACACTGGATCAGTCTGTCATCTTTCTTCTCTCCTGGGCACAGATGTCTCTGATTACAACAGGTCCTTATTCCTACTTAGAATTTCAGGTCTGAAACAGACTTTCAGAAGCAAGGACTTGGCTTTGAGTCTCGTTAAAGAATTGCTGAGCATCCATCATGAAGATACTTATCAGGCATTTTTGACTATATGTTTCAAAACATCTGCAGGAAGAGAATGCAACAGGCAGAAATATTGGGAGAGACTCTAATGGAGCTTGAAAGGGGATGCCAGCTCATACAGAGTCCTTCCTACTGCATACTGATGCTTGCAAAGACTACTTTTGCCTCCTTGAGTGTGTCTCCAGGCCTGAGTTACCCACCTTAAGTTATTTTAATTAATAGAAAAAACAAGTGCTCTTTGCAGTGTTGGGTGCACCGAGTCCTGGCTCAGAAGTCCTGCGTGTCTCACTGAGTAACTTAGAACGTGTTCTGGTACATCTCTATGCCACAGTTGACCCAGCTGAAAAAGGAGTAAAGCACTCCAATTTCACCCTGGCGTGAAGTGCTTTGAAAAGTGCAAGATCCAAAGAGCTTCAGAGCAGAGGGCAATATTATCACTCTACTATGTAAGCAAACTCCTTGTAGGTGTTGCTAATTTCTGATTGCTTCTTGTCCCCATCTCCCCAGAGTGGCAGCTACAGCAAAAGCAAGGCAGGTACCACACATCTCATCAGCGGTTTCAGCTGAAGACAGAAGGAAATGGAAGGGGGAGAGCCAGAGGCAAAGAGGGCAAAACCACCCATCCGTTTGCATCTCCACTTCAGATGAGATGAGTCTTCACTGGCTCCCGGCGTACATCTAATCTGGCCATTACCCAGAGGTTAATTTTACACTGAGGAGAGCACTGCAGCCCGTTGTACGGCGGCTTAGGCCCCCACCTCGTTGTCAGTGTAACTGACAGAGACAGTAAATTATGATTCCCCGATTTAGCCTGAACTTGCTGGTTCTTGCCATCTGCAAGAACACGTCCTGAGCGCTAAGTGATTTAGAACAATGCTCTGGATAATCAAAAGAATAGTTTGTGCAGCCAGTGTTATATTATACTGATGAGTATGATAAATGAATAGACCTATCATTTCCCCCAGCATTAGCTAGAGCAAGTATTTCCTTTTGCAGATTGTATTTATGGAAATGTAACTGTAGCAGGTCAGAGTGACTTGATACATGGCTGAGGCAAGCAAAGATCTTTTTAAAGTCAGACAGGCTGGGAAGAAGCTTTCCTCCCATCAGGCTCAAACATGGTTCTGTCACTTGCCTCCCGCAATTACGAGAAACCCAGGTACCTGGTTGCTGTCAGTCGCACCACGATCATGCAAGCATTGTCACAGTTGGATTGTTTGCAGCACTCAAGAGGTGTCTGTTCAGAAAGGCCTTTGAGAAGATCGCTCCAGGTCGATGATGGTAAAGCACTGGCACCGGTACCCAGTTTCAGTTTAGCATAGGCAGAAATTTGCACCAGTCATAAGGTACAAGAATTTTTTAAAAGAAATTTGATACGGCACGTCCGAACAATTTGCTGACATTGATCTAAGTAATGATTTTTTTGATGTAGAGAGTACAGAAGTGTGGCTGCGTTATAAGGAGATTCGTACTCTTATGCATTTGGGAAATAAGAGCAAAAATTCACATAAGAAAAATAATATGCTAAAGACAGTAATCACCTACCATCTAGTGCCTCTGTGCAGCTAAAATAAATTAATAATTTTTCTGATTGCAGACAGTCTTTTAAAAAACCTAGGCACTCAGTATCACTTTTCCTGATTCATAAGAAAACCTACTTAAAACCCCCGAAGGCCTTACCGAGCCCAGACCCAGGCTTCCAAGTACACTCCTTTTCCACTTCTGTGCCCCACTGGGACCCAGCTGTGCTATCAGGTACTGGCCCTGGACAGTCTCTAGGAAGCAGGCAGCAAGAATAAAATTTACCTGAGCAAACTTCAGTGCAATTATCTTTAGTTAAACAAACGGTTTACTGTAGCAGCAGTAATTTCCACCCCCCCCACCCCCCACCCCC
>VYZM01011229.1:54804-106088 GCA_013398915.1 Dromas ardeola | reverse complement strand
CATTCCCCACCCTCAGACACAAGCCATTTTTTGAGCGTGAGTTGTACATATTTCGAAACTTTGTATTATGAGTAACTCTCCAGAGCCCTGTCACGTTCCAGCCCAACTGAACAATTCCAGCAAATTTCTATTATGCCACCGTATGTCCCCTGCACCTCCCTTTAGTTACTCTTCTCTTCCCTCCCCTCTTCCCTCCTCCCCCTGACCAGACTCCTGGGAGGGTTTTATAGTTGCTAACAGGAGAGAAATGGGGAGATCACCAGGGGTGGGTCTTGCCACAACCCTGCCTCTGAACCCTGCCCTTCTTCCCCTTCCTTCCTCCCTCCCTCCTGCTTCTCATCGTGGGGCATAAGGAAGTGGCATCCAGCTGAAAAGTCTTCTGCTTGACCTTCTCTAGGGCAGGATAAACCAGTCCTCCCCACGCTCAAAACCGGTCCCCTAGCACATGACAGACAGCTTCATCACCCTCCACCTCCCACCGTTTCCCTCTGCTACGATGTGCTGCTGCCCACAGTAGGCAACCAGCCACCATCAGGGTGACTCTTGCTGTATCCTGATGTTGCTGCATCTTCCTGATCATGAAGAAGTCAAACCGAATTGTTCCACAGAACTACGTTCCCCGTTAGAAAGTTGAGGCAGTGCACAGGCAGCGTGTCTGGAAACGATGGAGAGATGTTTCTACTCCTTTGCTACAGCCAGAATCTGCCAGATGTTTTTGCAAAGTTCACGGCACCACCTATGCTGAGGTTCCTTCCCTCTCCCTCTGTAGCTCTGCACTAGGAAGAAAAAAGGCACTAAACTGCTGCTGTGATCCTAATAGTGCAATGACAAAAGCTTACCAGCATGTATGCAATAAGCCTCCTGTTCTCTGTCTCCTCAATATAAAATAGCCCTCTTCAGCTTACTAAATATTATAAAGAAATTTCGGACTGAGATCACCACTCCCTTAGTAAGAAACATACTATCTCCACCCAAATGGAAAGAAAAGATGATTGTTCCTTGGGGAGGGTGACTCAGGGTTTGGTGGCAATGCAATGTGCCTTTTGATCACCACGTTAAACAAACAAAGTCTACAACGGAGAATGCCAATAGCTCTTACTGCACGAGAGGACGCTTAACACAGTGTTGCCAAACACTTGCACAACATTTTCGACTGACAGATGCCCAAGTGCTGCGTAAGGACAAGGATGAAAAAATGCTCAAAATCATTAGCTAATCTTTGCAACATGCCTGTATTATTAATCCCATTTTACTGCGTGTCAGATAGAGGTAAGGTGAAATCAAGGAATTGCCTCTGCTGTGGACAGCAATTCAATAGCACAACCACAAATAAACATCACGTGAACACCCAGTCCACTGATGTACAACTTAGACACCTTAAATGATGGCAACTTTAATCTGTGATATATCTCCAGTGACTTTTGTTGTGTTGAGTAAACGGAATGGAAGGGAAGTTCAATGAATTGATGTTGCTGGATAGAAATATATGAGACTATCAGCACAAATAGCAATCTATCTTGTTAGGAAGAAAAGTAATTTAAACCTGAAGTAATCCAAGTAACTATATTGTTATTAAGAAGCTCAAATCTGCAGTTAGAGGTGGAAGAGTTTTCCTGGTCTATAACTAGGGCCTCCCAAAATGTCAAAGTCTCAAATTTGTACAAAAAGACGACAATGTAAGAGTACATCCCCAGTGGCACAGGCCTTCAAAAATCTTTTGACAAAGGCACCGCGCTTCATGACAGATATCACAAATTGCAGTGATCAAGAAGGATGGTAAGAGCTATGTGGAAGGTGAAGGGACTTTGAAGAAATGTATTTAGTCCGGATGAAAGACATCAGGTTGTCTGATAACATATTTCAAACATATAAAAAAGATGTTGCAAAGGTGATAGCGATCAATCGCTCTGCATGTTCTGTACAGGCAGGCCATAAAAGTGAAGACGTCAGCCCTCATCTGCAGAAATGGAAAGAACTTTCTAAGATCAGGGATGAGCTACATAGCACATTTTGGAGACTCTCATATCTAAGTTTTTTTAAAACAGAGAAGATATATACCAGGGAACATCTAGGTCCAGTTATTCTTATCTGGATCAAACAAGCTGTAGGTGATAACTTGAGGTCCTTATACATTTTAACTTCTGTGATTCCAAGATACTCTCCTGAAGTTTCAGGCTTGAACATGTGGAATTTTCTGACCTTTTTTTTTTTTTCCAAACAATCCCAACCCAGATAATTAATGAAGGCTATTTAAAATGATCTCTTGCTGTCTCCATGTTGTCTTGGCATGAGAGAAGCACAGACAATATTGCTGGGAGGTTTGTCCACAATCAGGGAGTTAGTTTAGGTTGCTTGTGGTTGGTGCCCCCAGGCTGAAGGCCACAGAGACCTCCAACAAGTGCAGCTGGATGCCTGCTCAACACCAGCAGCTACAGCCGCTGCTTTTTCCTGGACTCTACTTGTAGCTCCTGTTACTTAGTATGCAACTAATATTTAGTCTAGTCATCACATTCGGAAGAAAAAACGTATTGGAAATATGCTCCAAATAAATGACCTAAAACCAAGTAGGTTTTAAAAGCCACAAACAACATTATTGCGAAAAATTCTCTCTCAGTCCCCAAAACTGAGGCGGAGTCTCTAAGTGACTTTAAAACCTGAAGGATTGGGAGTGTGTGTGGTAAGAGTGTTAAATTTACTGAGGTACCTGTCTAGCACCGTGAAAAGGCTGAAGAAACCTGATGACGGGGAGCGGTGGCCATTCTGTCTTTAATCTCCTTGTTTGTTAGACTAGTTAAAAAAACACCAAAAAGAACAGGCAGCTCTTCTCAACACACCTGGGAAGCTGAGGTCTGTTTCCCCCAGCCAACAGTGACTCCCAAGACTGTACAGCTTCGTAGTCAACTCACGAACACACACATCTTCTCAAAAACACGTGTTTGTGGAGGAGCCTCAGTGATCCATCTGACAGCTCTGAAGACATGGGATTATACGGTGCAATGACCTGATTCAAGAAGCTCACTGCTGGGGAAATCTTGTAATAGAAAATCTCAAATGGCACGATTAAATCTTTAAGTAAAAATCAGAGATCCAGGATTGGTTGACAAGTGCTATTGTCAACATCTGGGACATCCAAGTGACTGTCTTCGGCAGACGGTAAAGCCCATGGCCGTGCTGAGCTGTGTTCGTTCTGCCCCTCATCCTCCCCGCTCAGGCCTGCGAACGCTCGCCATAAAGCTGGTGGGAATGGAGGGAGGTGCAACACTAGCTGATGAGCATCATCGTCCAGGAAGGGGACTAAATTTTAGGGCCTTGACTCAGGAGGAGTAATACTTGTTCAGGGCAAGGGAGTCTGAGTCAAATCCTGTGCGAGGAAGGGTGCATCATATCCTGCACTCACACTGTTCTTACTTTCAGAAACGCTACTGCCGGCGTCTGTACAAAAGCTGGGAGAGAAAAATTTAGGTCGCTTCAGTCCTGATAGCTCATGGAGCTGGTAGCACAACTCCAATGAATAAGACCAGGGCCAGTTAGCACAACGGTTCCCATCGGTGAGAGATGCTGGATGCAAAAATGACTGAAGATTTGGCTTTCAGGTCTATGTACAGTGGCAGGGTCTGAGCTGTTTTACTCCGCTGTGTCACTGTATTGAAACAACAAGGACGTAAGTGAAAACCCAAGCATGCAATAATGTGGTTATATAATACGTTCACGATGAATGCATCAGTTAAATAACGTTCATTAATTGCATTTATAGACCTACGATTAGCCACCATCATGTGGTAGTCTTTAAGCTGTTTTGCTTCAGGTTCAGGCAGCTTTATGCTCTACAAAAGATGCAGCCCAAGGAAAGAGCGACAAAATTGTCTTGTGCTACCTACACCCTTGGCTCCCTGTGGTCCCACTCGCCCGCTCATTCTTGTGTAAATTATGGGAATTCTGGGTGGGTTGTTTTAATTTCCATATGGCTTGTCAGCATTAGATGTTGGTAACGCAAATGCTGCACGTGCTCTGGTCCTGCCTCTGTACCTGCGGTCAGAGAGCAAATGCTGAGGGAGGTGGGTGGCAGCTGCTCTGGTCCTGGGCTGAGCAAATTCTCCGTGTTCATTGCAGCCTTCGCAGTCAGCGTCACCAGAGCTGGATTTGGATGGAGAGAAAATTGGTGCCTTAAATGACCACTCAAACAAATCCAAATCAGGTAATATAAAAAAAAAAGAGGCCATTTCAATTATTTACTTGCATGTTTGGCAAGTGCTGCAATGGACAAACTCCCCAAAGGAGACGTCCTTACTGCAGTTTGAAAATGGTAAAGGTAATAGTGTAGCACAAATGTTTCTCATTGCTTCAAATGTCTTCTCCTGACTTTCAGTAAGGATTTGAAACGTATTATTTTTTCTTTCCTGGGGAGGTTTAGATGAGATCCATCTCCTTTCTATGAAGGCTTCATTGTTTTCAATGTACCCTGCGTACAGTCTGCAACTGTTTTTTTTCCCACAGAGACTTTAATGCTCTTGGTCCAGGTATTGTGTTTTCTTTTTCATTCATTTTGTCCATTATATTATATTTTAGCATATCACGTTACCATAATTTTCTGATTCCCCCCCTTAATAGGAGCGTAAAGCAATTCTTCCTACCAACCAAGTAGCTGTGACTTTCTGCATACTACTGAGAAGGGCTAACCATGATGTCCTTTCAGAAGAGGGGTATGTGTCATTCATTGGCATATAACAGTAGAATATTTATGTGAAGCCTGGGGTTGGTGTTTTCTCCTCAAATGTTAAGTAGTTAATATTTAAGCAAGCTGCTTGAAATCTTTCTTTGTTGCACATAATAACGACAGTACTAAGGAAGGAGGAAAAAAACCCCAAGCCATCGAGACAGACTGAGGGGTTTTATGACTAAACTTAGCTCCTTGTGTTGACTTTGGCCTCAAATCTTGACTGGACCAGACACAAAAAACATTTCTTCCATTTGGTATTTACCTGCCCTTCTTATGCATGTTTCAGTGCAGTTTGCAGGACTTAAAATGAGCATGTAAAGCCCCCAGTCCAGTGAGTTTCCTTTTCTTCTCATCATAGACCGCGTTTGCAGCTGTTCTCATTTGCAGAGAGTTTTATCTGATTTCATTGCCTCCCAGAACAAGTTCTCTTACAGTGACGCAAGTTACTTCTTCATGTACAAGCTTTCGGTAAGAGCAGTGTCCCTCAGGACAAGGTGACTTAGCATCTGGCAGTAGGTCCATCCCTGAGAATTCCATTGCCTGAATATTTTTTCCTGGTATTGTGTACGTCCCCATATTTCTGCAGGAGGGTGGGAGGGTCTTCTCTGTTGAAATACTGACAGCTTCATTTCAGAAAAAAGAAAAACAAACCTGTTCCTCTTTGCTTTGCAGAAGAACAAGGTGTGAAATACAGCACATTTTGGAAACTGGACGCTAACATTGCAAGTCCCACATACAGCAAGCTTGAAATGGCTGATGTCTTCAGTCTTTTTACTCATGGAGCAACTCTGGCTTTAATGAGGCTCAAGTTAAAACTTTTATCATAAACACTTTGAACAGAGGAAGTTAGCATTAGTTTATATTTTCTAAGTAGGCTGATGCTATAAACCTTTCAACATTAGCTCCTCTGTCATCCAAGTACCCAGGAAATGGATCCAACCTTCATGGGGAAGAAGAGGAATAAGAGACCTTCATGATTTTCATAGCTGCCTCTTGAGTGAGTCACAAGTTGACAAGAAATGACATTTGGTGGCAGTCTTGTGGTTGGGACACTGTGTGTGTCTCAGATTGCTCAAATAGTTTTCATCCACTACTGACTAAGTTGTCACTGAACTTGTTTATTTCTTTGGAAGTCACTTTTCGGGTCATTTGTCAGTGCTGAGTCAAGAAGTGGAATAATCTCTAAAACTATGAGAGCATCAGTGCACCGTTGTACGATAAAAAAGTCATGTCACTTTTACACCACAAAACCTCAAATAATTTTGCCAAGCAATTATGTGCTGTGGATTTGACATTTACCCTTTCACAACTCGGCGCTTTGCCTCTTCTCCAAAGGGAATTTTTGTGCATGTAGGTGGTTTATGGGGAATCTTTTTTCCCAATGCAGCAGCAGTATTAGGAATGTTGGTAATACGCCAGGTCAGCTTACAGCTTTGGAAATGGCACCATCCAACCACAGGACAGTAAACAATAATTAAAAATGTCAAAACTATGCTTTTTGTAAATGAGTGGGTATGGTGGAAGAAAGAGGAGGGAGAAGCAGGGAGAAAGCCTCTTCTTCAGTCCCTGTAGACCATTTCTTTTGTATTCTGGGGCACAGGTAATTCTTACCAAAGGTTTTTGTGCATTTTGCTATACTGAGTTTGAAAAAGAACCTAACTGAATTTTCAAAACAAAACCAGACACACAAAAAAATAAACTGGGAAAAATACTACCAATTTTTTTAATGGTGTTTAACACACAATAGGAAACAGACCATTCTAACAAAACCTTAAAGACATGGTGATAAGGTGGCAAAAAGTTTGTGCATTCCTTTCTGTACTATCAAGCCTACAAAACTTCCAATAGCGTGTTTCAGTGCTCCATACTTTTACCTCCTGAGGACACTTTACAATAGCAGATAGCCCTGTGGGTGCCTCTGATTCTGTGTCCAAGGTAAATCAATTGGTGTCGCTGCTAAATACTACATTTTCTTAAAAGTCGTTATTAATGAATAAATTCCCACTCAAATACAGATTGAATCATAAGTTCCACCTTCATGGTGTGGACAGAGGAGGAGCACTAATTTAACAACCTGTGGGTGTCAGTTTTTTCCTGGATGAGTGGGCGCGGGATTTTGGGGAAGGTTTTAGGGTAAGTCACAATCTGTTTTGTAAATTGTGTGGGCTGGGTAGAGGAAGTGGCTAGCCTAAGAGCCATAAGCGTCACTCATGGAGAGAGTTTAAACACCCCCGCCACACACAGGTTTAGTATCAGAGGGCAGGGACTGGAGGTGCTGTCGGAAGGAAAGATAATAAAAAGAATAAAGGACCCAGAAAAGTGTATCAGTAGGTACATCAGCATCCTAAATATTTTTTGTGGTTTTGTATTCCTTTATATGAATTCAGAGCATCATCTTGTGGCCCAAACTTTCCTTGGTAGCTCCAGGAATTGGAAGTCGTCTCTAAGTTTCACCAAATCCATGCTCAGCTACCATGTGTTTCCGTTAACAGGAGGCCCTTCCCAGTAGTTTAACACCTCCCTATCTCCAAATGTAGTGCAGGTGAAAGCTCTCTATGTAACCTCAGCATTAGCTATTTTGAAAGGGATGGGACATGAAGATGGGACAGTGAAGGCTTTGCCAAGAGCCTCTTCTCCCTGCTGCACTGCCATGACTTTGGCCTTTTCGAAGGGAACCTGAACGCACAGAGGAACCATCAATAAAAGGCTGTGAGGAGCTTTTCCCTCTCGGGTTTTCTTTTCACCAGGTAAAGCTGTATTGTCTCAAGTGGCACATGGTTTGTCAAATCTCTGCCACAGCTAACACACAAGAGAGAAGACTGCCAGCTGATAGTCACATTTATTTCCAATAGATAAAACTTAAGGACTTGATAGAGACATCTGAATTATTTTGAATGCATGCCTTAATCATTTATGTGTCAAGTCTTGGCAGAGACAGAGGAGTCCTCCATGTTTGTTTTGGATTGCAGGACACAGAAAATAAGAGGAGCCAAAGATGAAAACATGAATGGAGATTAAAAAAAATCACTTCACCTTTGTACAGGTGAGCTGCATTTGTTTTTTAATGTTTACTGATAAATACAAAGAAAGACATGGTACATTTCTCTAGAGTTGCTGAAAATATCTAGCATTATTAGGCATTGACTCTAGTTAGTGTAAAAGAAAGCCACGTGCCACTTTGTTTTCTGCTGGAAATGGACAATATAAGTGAGGTTTTCTTTTACTTGGTGACATGCTTTATTAATGATGTTACACCCTGGAACTGTGTGCAAGGCTGTCAAGTTTGAGAAGACAAGGAGGCTGGAAAGAAAAGCATACAAATACAATGGAGGGAACAAATAATAGAAATTATCTCAGAGATATTGCTGGCAATAGTTCATTAAGACAATACAAACATATGAAGGACCTCAGGTCATAGGAGCAGACACTTCTTAAGATAAGACATAGGTTAGCTCACATGCACCCTGTGACTTTGCTGGAGCTAGAGCAGGGTAAGCCATGCATACGGCCAGGTGAGATTGGCTGGAAGCAGAGAGGGACACACAAACATGTAGAATAGTTTTACTATAGTCTGACAAAATCCGACTTTGGAGAGAAAATGGACAACTAGATTTATAAATAGATGACTGTGGAAACTGGTCAATGGGAAGGATAACTTGGGGGATTAAAAGGGTTTCATGGTGCTGGGACACTCACAAACAAGATTGCCTGGATGCATTGCAAAATCAGACCTTCCTGTCCTTTTATACAGCCACCCAGATCAAATATGGAAGATAAAGTATTTTCCCAGCCCTAAAGTAGCTCAAGCCTCAGCTGGTTAAAATGCTTCCCCCAACTTCAGACCATCTATAAAATTTTGTAGTTTAAATAAACAAGTTCTTCCTTGTCTGCCTCTCGTATGGGAGATAAAGACCCCTTGGCTTCTTGTTTAAAAATGTCAGTAGAGTTGCAAATATGCCTTTCCTCTGATACAGACAGAAACATTCTTTAGTTTGTGGCCCAGATTCATTCACTTGTGTCGTTCTCAGCAATATTCACCCTGAGAATAGCACAGAGGTTCATTTCATTGTGAAGTGTTCCTAAGGAGGACAACTTCATTTTCCCGGAGTGTTACACAATGTCAGTGCCAACAGAAACAGCCTGAATAGCCGCTATTTCCAGCAGATATAATTATTGTTATTGTCCTCTACTGAGCAACACTCCTGGGTTCCCCCTTATAGATGTGCTGTCATTGCTGGGTTGGCAATTTCCAGGAGGGATTGAACATGAGATCCCAGAGCACACAGGGACTTTTCCCGTTTCAGAAAAGCCAGGTGTAAGAGTCCCTACAAACATGACAGGACCTTCTGCTGCCCTTTGCCATGGTAGTCCTTCTCTCCTTGTCCGGACCTTGAGGAATGAAAAATAGCAGTATTTCCTTGGATGTACCAGTCATATCTATAACCCACGTTTTCCTACAGATGTTGTGCTGGTAGAATTCATGCTGGTTGAGTTTGTTTTGCAAAACTAGCTCGTCTCTTGTATAAAAACGGAGCAGAGGAACGAGCTCTTCAGGATGTGTTTGTCTGGGCAGGTTGGAACAGGAGGAGTTGCACAAAGGCAGCTTCAGCCCAAGCTGATCTCAATTTGGAGCTGTTCTGCTACGACGGCGGGCTCTGGATGTGTAGGAGTACCCATACCACAGGTACTTCTGGGGGATGCCCTGGTGAAGACTGGGGAGCAATGGAGTTACTCCACTTGAGGGCTGCAGAGAAGGTAGCCCTTGCCACGAACCCACTGGCTTTAGGGGTGTCTGGCAAAAAAGCACCAGGGCTGAGAACTGAGCACAGATGTGGGGGCTTGTTCTATTTTCTTGTTTTGTTTTGTTGCAGATTGTGGAATTGGTCATTGAGTTACTGGGTTCACCTACTCCTGCACACAGGGTTGTGCAACCCAAAAGTCTGTGGGAGTCTGTACGGGCAGAAGCTGTGCTGCAGCAGTGTGAGGTGAGGGAGACTTACATGAGAACAGCAGATCAGTGCCAGGGATGTTCCTTATATGGCTACTAAATGTCTGTAGTGTGTTTCTTGGTCTATGGCTTACGGTAAGCAGCTTCAGGTGCTGTGTTCTTGCACTGCCGTTTATCAAATGCTATTGCTGAGGTTGCACCGCGCTGCGCTGAGTCCGGGCCAGAAGGAGGTAGCTGGGAGTCATTCAAATGCTGAGGCGTTTGACCAGCCAGCCCTCATATGGTCTGCAAAACTGCTGACAAAAATCCCTCCCTCGTCAGTGACTGACAACGGTGGCAAATGTTAACGGGGAAGCCTCGTCCTGCAGCTGGCTGCACACCCCCTTGCAGGCCGGGGGGGGGTCTGCCGTCCCCTACGTAGCTTGTGGGAGCAAACAGGGCAGGGCGCTCTCAGGATGTGGTCCCCCAAAGAGATTAAACTTAACCAAGGACAGGCCGCTTTTTATATCAGGCCCTGCTTTGTTTTTTGTTGCTTTGGCTAAGAACACCTAACGGGAGCGCTCCTATTTGCCAGGGGGAAACTTATTTTCTATGTCTGGACTCCGGTGCAGCGCTGGCTGCCGGTCTGTGGATGGTACTTGTGCACAACTTGTTTCAAACAGCACCTATTTATGTTTTCAGGGCTTGTTTTTTAACCTTTCTAGAATCCGCTACAACTGGCGATCATCCACTCGCTCTGCTTCTTCGGGGGCTTAGCTACAGTGAATCACGCTCAGAGAACGGGCCATCTTCTTGATTGCTGAAACATTGCTTTTCTGCAACGTGGGATTTTTAAAGTGCAAATACTTGCAGCTTTCCCAAACCCACAAAAATACTGTTTATCGGTGCCCTAGAGATCAGTGTTTAAACCAAACAATTTAGTGCAATCAGGAGGGTGTTTTTGACTTACAAGAAATATATTTTAAAGGCGAACAAATTGCTTTATAGATACATGTATACCTACATACACACACGCATGCACACACACGCACACACATATATATATGAGAGACAGAGATGTAGATAGTTCAGGTAACTCTGATACTCTAAAGTCATGTCTTAAAATATACATTTTACAGCTGTGACAGTATAATGTTTTCAAGGAAGATTACTATGAGTTGACATTTTTATAAATAATGTTTGAGGCCTCAAATAAAACTTATTTGTTTCCTGTCCCAAGTGTCTGCCAAATACTTCTGATTCTTGTGAGACTAAAAAAGTGATAGGCTTCCTCTAGCCCTTTGGTAATTCTACTACCAGATTGTACAGTTGGATTAATTGGGGTTTTTTTGTTTCTCACTCTTATGTGAAACACTGGACTCTCTCTCTTCTCTGTTCTTGAGGTTTGCCTATGCTGGGCATTCTTACATCCTTGTTACCACCGTAACTTTGGCTATAAATCATCCCTGGAAAATATCAAAGCTGTCTCAGCATTGGTTTTGAAACAATTGGCTTTTATTTCATGGTACAGCTCGAGTTGCCTTTGTTTTACTTGGAGCTCCCAGGATCTTATGATGAGGCTAGTGCAGTCTCTGGTCTTTTCATGCTTGTTAAATTTTAAATATCTGTATGTTATGGGACCATCTTACGAAAGAAAAAGAGGCTGCTGCATGGTACATCCAGAAATGAACCCACCTAGGGATATGTACTGTGCACGCAGGCTCCTCTACCAATGACCAACGGCTTTGAAGCTGTAGTAATAAAGCACTGAAAGCACGTTCAAATTACTTCTTAAATTGTTAAGCTAAGAGGAAATTAATTAAAACACCATAAACCATGGTTCTTGAAAAGGAAATGGAGAAGGCTCTGACTTCTTGTTTTTACAGCAAATGTAGTACAGTGAGTTTGTGATGAAGACTTCTGACCACAGTAAATTCCCAGGGGGGACATCTTTAAACATAACAACAACGAAATGACAGAAAGAAGGGATTTTCTAGTCTGCATTTTAAAGTAGTCTCCAGAAGTTTATGGTCACATTTATATCAGATGTTAGTGAAAACAACTAAATATTATATGCATGATCTTGGATGAATGTATAGACTTGTTTGGAAAATGTTCAAGAAAAATACTTCAATGTATTTTTTTTTTTATTTTACTTTAACTGGAATTTCATGATGCTCTAGTGAGGGGTGCATTGACTCCTCCAAACTCTTCCAAAAAACTGTGATGTTCGATAGCTGGAGGCGGGCTGGTCTGTTGCGAGAATTAGGCAGCCTCTGCAATTAATCTGTGATCTAAAAATCTGTCTCTTGTATGTGTCTTGTTGCTTTCTCCCATTCTGCAGAATAAAAGCAATTTTATGTAATTCCCCATTTTATGGGGGACTTAGATTCAGGGAAGTCACAGTGTAGGACTCGCGTTTCATTACCAGCAATTTTAAAAGTACTTTGCCCAATGTGGTACATTACGCATCTCTCCAGAGGCACGGAGCCACAGGGGCATAGAGTAGAAACAGTTGTATAAAGTCACCCCAACAATCCTGACTTTCTTTTCTGTGTTGTAACGAATATGTGATGCTTGTGATAACTAAATGCACGTTGAGAATAAAATAAGCTGTAGGTTTGATTTTTATTTTTGTTCTAGTTCAGTTCATAGATAAGGGGGAAGGAAGCCTGTCTACCCGTATTGATCTCTCTAGCTTTTCGGGTATTGTTCACGTATGCTTTTGGTTAGGTAACAAACGTAGGTCTGTCAGCACCAAGCATGAGGCTTGCGAGGTTTTTATTCTTTTCGAAGTAACAATAAACATTATTCCCTCAATGACTATTGAGGCTGGACTAGATGATCTGAAAGGTCCCGTCCAACTGAGGCAATTCTGTGATTCTATGATAAGTGAAACCTGCATCTATCACAAAACTAAGCATAGTTTAAACAAACCCGTAGTTCCCACAGGCTGCAGGTGCAACGTCTTAGGCTCAGTGGTGAACAGATTATTTTATTTTTCTGGTCTCATGGGGTTTTTCTTCTTTTGGGAGAGGTTTTGGGGGGGTTGGGTTGGGTTTTGTTGTTGTTTTGGTTTGGGTTCTCCTCCATGACAGCTCTTGTTATTGTTTTAAACCAATTGGCACATTCTCAAACTATATAAGAGAAAATATAAATAAATGTAGTATAGGTAGCGGTCTTTTGCTTTTCCCAGGCAGAAGAACTAGATAGAACTGAAGTGTTTTGTAATGCATGATAAAGAAGGTGTATGTATATGTCTACTGCATCCCAGTGAGGGTGAAGGCAGCTGCATCCGAAGGCTATTGGTGCATTATTAAAAGAGACGAATTGGACTTCTGTTCTGCCAGAAAAATCAGCTGCTGGAACTACTTTAATCTCTTGTGCTGAACATTTAATCTCTATTTTGAGTCTTTCCACTGTTACCTCCTTGAACATGGCATATATTTTACATTTCTTTTTCCTGCTTGCTTTCTATGCAAATCCAACCAGCTTGTACCTCAGGCCACGTCTCTAATAGCAGCTTTCCAAAGGGATGATGAGAAATGACCCGAGCAGGATAGAGGTGGTAACAACTTTTTAATTCACTGATTGTTACATAGAGTTCTGGGAGCTCTGGCTAATGGATGGTATGGAAACACCTAGTATTTGTAGACTACTATACTTAGCTGATTTTTGGAATATGAGTATGCTTTTTAAAATAAACTTTCAGCTAAGCACATGTGCCTATTACAACAGGACAGAGCAAGATAACCTTGCAAGGAGTCTCTATGTCACCCTGCTCTTAAGCTGTAAATTCTTTCATTATGATCAGTTGTTTCTCATAGTTATCATGAGGATTCATTTATTAATGGCATTCTCTAATAAGCATTATTTATCTGTGATACCGTGGACTGAGAATAAGTAACCTCATCCTTTCTAAATTTCTCAATTTTCTTCTGGTGTGAGATTAACAATTTCAAGGGACATTCAAAGGTTATAGAACAGTTCTTGGCTTTACAGGAACAAAATGTCATGGAAACGCCACCTCTCAGCTCCCGCCCCAGCAGCAATAGTAAATATTTGATCAGCGCGTACTTTCCATTCAGCTCAGCATCCTCGGGCTGGTTTGGCACATCTGTTCTTTTGGAGAACTCTTACATTTGTGATAACATGATCACAGAACGGTCAAGTGGACCTTCCCTGAGTACTTCAGTGAGATTGGTGTAGAAAAAAAACAAAGGGAAGGCATGGAAAGACATTAATGAATTGCATGAAAACTGGAGGCCAACAGTTCTCTTCCCTCCACATGTTCTTAAGGTGGATAAGGAAGTGGGGCAAGTCATCCTTGCTTTCTCTGTTTTCCCCTGGATTTGTATAAAAATTAGAGAAATCCCATGTCCTGATTCTCAACATTCTTCATGCTTTTAAGTCGTCATGTCTTAGGAGCAGCCAAGCCATAGCTCTTAAGCAATGTTTTCGTTCCCACATTGGTGCTGTGGCATCTTACCAGCAAAGGTATACCAGCGGGCAGTTGTGAGCTTTGTACGTCCTCAGCTGTGAGATGCCACACAGCGAGAACCACTGAGCTTGAATTTGCTCATTTGCTCTTGAACGCGGCTGCCTGACAGTCCTACCAGGCAACATCTCTGAACCACAAGAAGCCCCGTCACCTTCTGCCTGTGAACCACTCTGAGCTCCCTTCTGCTAACTCCTGAAGATACAGGGCATGTGTCTACTGGCTCCCCACTAAAATCTTTGCCCAGGAGAACAGGAAAGGGAAAAAACACAGTAGAGCCTCAATGCCAATTCAGTGCTATTGAGGGAGGCCTCCTGTAGGTATTTTGTGGGCTCCTCTTGCCAGAAAGCCACAGGAAACCAAAGCGTAAGTGAGAATCAAGCCAGTTGCTGTTCACCCCAAATAAGGGCAAAAAACATATAGGAGCAGCTACGTAACACGCTATTGCCTCCAAGGAACAGAAAAAGACTTATTCTTTTAAACCTGTGCAGAGAAACGAAATTCCAGGGAAAAAGCACTGATAGCAATCCACTATAAACCCAAGATTAGAGTCCAGACAAAGTAGACTTATTCTTGTTCTCTAAACAAGAAATTTATTAGCCCACACAACACATTCAAAAGGGCTTCTGACCAGGTAACTGGAGTCCAAAATTCTGCTTTCAAGGTTTTGTCATATATTACTCCCAGTTTGTTTTTTATCATGCAAGCTCAGACACTCCAGTGATAAACTGTTTGCTCTGTGGCCTTGCTGTGCTACATGGAAAACTTTCCATGACTGTATTGCTGTGGAACAGAAATAGCCAGGCATGTCCCAAGCAGCTTTTGAAACCCAGCTTGGATCCTGATGAAAAGAGGGATTGTTCAGAGGATCATCACTGTCCTATACAACTTGTTTGTTTCTCTTGAAATGTGTTATAGGAAGGAGCGTGAAACGCTGGGAAGATATTTTATTTCATACTCTCTTGATAGCTTTTAGAGGGGCAGAAAGCTGTGCAATTCTTGAAGAAATTTTCTTTCAGGATTATGCAGGGAAGGATTTGTCATTTTTTCCCCCCTTTTTTTTTTTCTTCCCTTCCCCCCCCCCCCCCACCCCCCAGTGCTGTACTATATTGAAGGGTAGAAAGATCTTCCCCATTTTTTATGAAGTAAAGTTATATTTTTGTATTCATTTGATCCTGCAGTATTGACAAATTGAGTGTTTAACTGTTTTTCCTTCTGGAGTTTTCTATAGGAACAATACTCTGCTGGTCCCTAGTGAGTCTTGCTGCCAGTATTTCAGGTACGAGAGCTGAGAGGAGAGAGATCGCTATTTTCTGTTTCAGTCACTAATGTTGAAATCAGAGCTGATTCCTTCCTTCTGTCCAAAATTCCTTGGGTGACTTCACATGAGTCACCTAGCTGCTTCGTGCTTCTTTTCCTTCTTTGAGGGACACCTTCAATTCCCACCATCTCCCCCTTCTTTTTGTTTCACTGGGACATAACCCGTGGGGCTAAAAAAATAACAAGTGGTTACAGTGAACAGATAGCCGACTCTATCAGACTTCCTTGAGATTGTATCAGGTTACTCCTTGTTCTCCAGACAGCTAGAGTTGGTGCTAAAATGATTACCCTTGTGGCTTTCATCTTTAAGAAATAACCCTTTGCATTTTATATGTGAGGGCAAGAATACTCCTTAAATTTTCTTCCTCGAGATCATGCTGAAATTTCTCAGGTAGTTTTTGTGGTTTAAAAATGCTTAATAGTCTTTCTGGTTGGGCTGATTAATCCTAGCTGGGCCATTAAGCCATGCAGGGAATACTGTTTATCTTTGGAAGGTTTTTCTAAATGCTTTTTGGTATTTTTGCTAAAGCTCTTGACTTAATTTTTTTCCCCTCTTCAGATGCATCTTAAGTGAGCGTCAAGAAAATGTTCCTCTCAGAAGTGAACTGTAGTCAGTAAAAGGGCTTCGGGGGAAAAACTGAACCATTCTGTGGCTGGTGAGAAAACAAGGAATTGTGCACCTTCAAGGACTGGGCATAAAATTCCTGCTGGATTTTGGTTTCCACATTAATTACATGCTAGTTATGTAGTAAGTCTATTAAGAGAAATATTGTCCCCATTAGCAGTCTCAGTAGAGAGGACAATAGATAGACAACTGATGCTAGACAGGCTAAACTTCCTTCCCTGCCAATGACTCCATCCAGAAGCATTTGCAGAAACTGTGTGCATCGTTGTTCAAGTTTACCCACTTTCTGATAAATCTGAAGGCTTGAGTCCTTAGGTCTAGCCAAATTACTTCAGCATTATTCTTCTACCACTCTTGTCATCTGTAACTTCATAGAGAATCAAGAATGTTGAATTCCATTGCTCAAACAGGAAAAAGCTGACCATAAGGTAGAATCATAGGATTGCCTAGGTTGGAAGGGACCTTTCAGATCATCAAGTCCAACCATCAACCTAATTCTGACAAAAAAGGTCACTGAACCGTATCACTAAGCACTATGTCTACCCTGTAAACACCTCCAGGGATGGTGCCTCAACCACTTCCCTGGGCAGCCTGTTCCAATGTCTGCATGGCTGCATCCTCTGCCTCAATGAACATCTTTTTAACATAGATCCTCTTCTCAGTTATCCCTCTGGATTTCTTCTTTGATTCTAAGTCTGTAACTCCTGCTCTGCCGTGCACAATTAATGTCTGCATCATACAGGTACTTCCTCACCTAAACCTGTGCTTATCTGTCATCAAACTTGGACAGTTTACATGTATTTCATGCACTTCTGAAGCTTGTAAAGACCTGTGGCATGGCAACACGACAATGTAACCCTGCCTTCGGGGCTGGACAGGCCTGTACCGTAGTTTTTGACACTGCGCTTTTCCATGCACAGGTCTCTCACAGCTAGGGTTTCCAGAAGATACGCTATCAATAGTTTAGTACCAAATCCTATTCACCGTGAACCATGGAAAGGAGAATCCTGAGCTAAATACCCTTAGGACGAAATATACTTCAGCACTCCAGAGCTTTTGAATTGGAAAATTGGAGATCTTGTTATGATGCATTCAAGGTTTCCAGCTGTGACACTGTGACCTGCTGTTTCATTTCAGTGATGTCACTTCATAGGATATAAGCAACTTTAAAAGTTTCCCAGGACATCATAATGTTGTTTAATAAACAAATAAACTATGTCTTAAGATTGTGGCTCTGGACTCAGAACAGTTAAAATGTTTTTGACTGTGTACGTCTCCTGAAAAGCTCAGGTTCTGTGAGCGCCTCAGTCAAATCTGGAAAAACATGAGGATGCTGCTCACGTGTCTTCCTCACTAGCTCCTGGGGGCCTTACTAGAGGGTTAGAGAAACCACATCTGGTTGTTCAAACACACTACTGAAGTTTAAGGCAGATTTGGGGATGTCGGGGGAAAGGATGAGGAAAAAAAACCCTCACCAGACTAACTCCAACAGGACTTATGAGTTCTGCTTTTGGCAAACACTTCCCCTGCATGGGAGTAGCAGCTAAGTCTCCCTCTGAACCGGATTGTGCCTGATGAAGACAAATAAATTAAAGCAGGAAATGGAGTTGATCTGAGATTGTAAATGAGCTTTATGCCCTTGTCCAGAGGAGATGCTGCATGTTGATTTTTGGAGGGTGGAGGGCTTCCCAGGAAATCCAAGCTGGTATGTCTCTGAACAGTGTTTAGTTGGTGGCATAAATGCAGTGCACAGCCAGCCTCCCTCAGGAGCTGCTGGCAGCTCTTTTGCAGCCACTTGGAATGAATGTAAACAGTACAGGTAGAAGGCAATGATAACCAAGGTCATCTGTGTACCTGAAAGTCATGCTGGTAGGACAGTATTTGGGCTGACACCTGGTTTGGGTTAATTTCTTCCACCTTTGCCTACCGTCAAGAAAGACGGCAAGAAAGGATGCGTCTGGTTGTAACGTTTCATGGCGGAGCAGAGAAGCTGTACGGGATGAGAGACGGAAACGGGGCTGGAAAGAGACAGTGCTGTCAGGATGGGAGAGGAAAAAGAAGAGCTGAAATGGGGTGGTTTTGGCTTGCTTTCTTAAGAGCAGGTTGCATTTCTGGAGGCTGCTAAAGGCTGGTGGGGGAAGAGAAAGACAAGCACGGGAGGAGGAGGCTGTGTGGTGAGGGCCTCTGCTTGATGACATTTCCCCCTGCCACCAAAGAGGACGGTCTCAAATTTCTTATGCAGTATTTAACCTTGCCTTTCTCACGGCACTGTAAAACTGAGCCACTTTCATAGCCCTCACTTGTTTAAATATGTCCTACAAAATATTTTCCTTTTGCCCTCTGCATGTAACCAAAAGCAAAGAGCAGTGATTTTTGAGAAGACTTCAGACGAATATGGAAGAATGCCTACAAAAAGCTATATTAGTGAGGAAGGGGGAGCTAAATTAATAACTTATTAAAAACTTATTGTATCGCAACAATTCAACAAACAGGTAGGGCTTAATTTCAGAGGCGAGAACCTGCAACTTTCTCTGAAGAGGGCAGTTTTAAGCGTGGTGCACCATGAAGAAATAGACTGTCTGGTTAGAAGATCCTGAGCCGTGTAGCCAAGACACCTGAGAAACATCAGAGACTGCATGTTGTGCAGATAGTGGAAAATCACCAGCACGTTCCAGAGCAATGCTGCAGCTCCAGAGGTTTGGGGCGGGGGGGATGGGGGATGTTGGTTAACCTTGGATGAAATTATAACTGAATGTGCTGGACACTTTCTGCAACAGAAACTGATTGTATCTTGTGTATAGATAAAAGTGGATGGTAGAAACGTTTCTCTTCTGGTGAAGTTTTTGCCCGGAGCTGTGATTTACTGCAAAACAGGGGAGTAACTTTTTTTTCCGCTGAAGATTACAATGTAAGGAGAAATACAGAGATGCTTTTATAGTAGGATAAGTTTTCAGGGCTGTAGCCATGGAGTCATGATTAACCTCTTCACTGCTGTCAGAAAGCAGGTGTACTCCCGCAACATATTTCTCCTGATAATTTTCTCACTTCTAGGGATTACTGCTTTGGTTCTCTGTCTCATTCATTTGCTGAAAATCAACTAGAGCATCCTGCAGGAAAATCCTCTGTGTAAGGGGCTTTTTAAGGCCTGCTGTGGCCATGTGAATATTTGTGTATTTCACTTCTTTACAGCCTGCCATGGAAAGGAACAGGGATGCCAGAGGAGGCATAACCAATAATACTAACAAAAGTTTGGAGAGGGTGGTGCACTTCATACTGCAGGATTTATCCCAGTCTCTAGTAGCAAGGGACTGGATCAAGACTTAAAGTATGTGGGACAGGGAGTGTGAAGTTCTCTCACACTTGCCTACTGGCAGCTTCATTAAATGCGTGCTAATCCATACAATGAAGTGCTAAAGGAGGAGTATTTTCTTTTCAAACGCTTTTAAATGCCATTTGATTCTCTTTGCTGGATTCAGAGACCCAGACAGTGCTTTTCTCGATCCAGCTTAATGTTTAGTTGTGTTTTTAAATTCAGTGAAATTATAGACGTGACCTGGACACAGGCCTGTCTAAATGTGAACAAAACTTGGCCCACAGACTGCAAAATCTGCGGCACTTATTTTCAGCTGACTGTATTCTGAGGTACCGTGTATGCACGGCTGCGTACGTACCAGCCAGCAAATGTGCCCTTTTCCGACTGTCTCTCAGTGAAGGACTTTGCATTCTTGCTTACCAAGCTCCCTCGCTGCCGTTGCTGTGAAAGGGTCACTGAACTGAAAAAAACAGAATTACCCAGACTTTTATTTACTGATTGTCAGTTGATACAATACAGTTCATTCAATCCCAGGCTAATAGAGTCCTGAAGAAACATTGCTATGAACAAGTTCTGACCTAAGTGTGTTCTCATTTCATTTAAGCTTTTATAAAATCCTGTTCAAAGGACATTCTAATGGAAATAAAGCATTAGGACTTAATCCCTAGTGGAAGTTACCCAAACAAAACATTTAGTAGAAGCAGACATTTCAAACTGCTTTCACTGATGTGCCAAGATCAGAGGAACTTTTCAGAATTTCAGTTTCACCTCACCCTGGGAATGACATTTTCTGAGTTTTAAAACAAACTGCACTGTAATAGAAAGACAAAAACTAGAAACACACTGAAAAGAGGAGGAAATGCTTTTTCCTCCCTAGTACTATTTCAGGGCAAATTCACCTGTGCTTTCCTTCCTTTCTTTCATGTGGAGCGACAGGGCTTTTTCCCATCATCATATTTTGCAGCACCTAATGAGGCAGTAATCGCTGTTACGCTGGCAGAGACACAGAGGGTGGAGGAGAACCCGCTCTGGTCCTCCATGACCATTTTGTAAAACACAGTCAGTAAATCCAATTAAACGTAGCCCTAGAACTGCAGAAGCATCCAGTTACTGAAATGATTATAACATCTCCTGACTAAAGATCAAGTTTTCTGCTTATAAGCACATTTTACTGTGGTGATATGTTCAGACAAAGAGCTGAGTTTATATTTCCATGTTGCATTTTTGCATTTGTTAAAGGTTATGGCACCTCTTTCTATATTTGTGGGCTTTGAAGAGCGTGGCCTCTTCTCCTGGGCACTGGCAGTACTGCCAACACTTACACTTAGTCTCATTACTTGTACCTCACTTTGAGTGAAGAAGGGTTACAGCTGAAGTTAATTTGAAAGCTTAGACTTGAGTGACACTGATGTGCTTGTCCTTTCAGAAAATACCAGCTTGCACTGGCAAAACCTCACGTTGCATTTAGGCCTGCACTATACTGGCCGTTGTCCCTTTGCTGTACCTTTCTGATCTAACCGCAGACTGTAAAAGTCTTTCAGCTGGAGCAACCTTGGCTTAAAAGCGGAAGATCTGGGAGTCTGAAGTTGATGCATACAACTTGATCTAGAAAGAGCCTAAAAAATTTTTTTTTTTTTTTTTTGCCTTTTTTCCTCCCTGGTGTTTCGTGGTAATGACGGCAAGAAAACGAGAGGCTGAGATAGTCTAGGGTTCTATCCGCATATCTTTAGGGTTTCTTGAATAGATTTTTTTTTAAATGCTGCTCTAAAAAACTGGGTTTGTTGGTCCAGGAACGCACAGAACAGCCCAAAGAGATGTTTCTTATTTAAACTTGTACGTAGAATTAACTTATATGTAAAAATGAGTCTTTTTATATTGCCAGAGTTCAATCCTAATGCTGTGTGCCCACCAGTCATTACATTCCAAAACCTAACCCTGCTTTTTCTTTGAACTCAAGTTCTGGGTGACTGTTTTTTCCTGGCCCTTGAAGCTGACCCTCAGAGTACAGCACACTTGCAATGTATCATGCTGCAGAAAGCTTGGGATGGAGTTGAATGTTATGCTGGTCAGTGAATAAACCAAGCTTTTCCCAACAATTATTTTTTTCCTCTGGTAATCGCTAGTGACTTTAAAAAAACAAACTGTGTTTGGATTCAAAAGACCAGCTCTCAGAGGAGTTAATGTAATGGCCATGTTGCAGAAGGCCAAGTGTTCTTTCCTAGTTTAGTCCTTGCTTAACTGCTTTCTTCAAAGCTGAGTATGCTTGGATGTATTCTTTGGTATTTGAATGTTAGGAAATGGAAAATTAAAAATAATAATGGAGGAAATTCCCATCTGGGAAATCTGTTGTGTATTCAAAGCACCTTTAGTTGCAAGCTTGCACTTTGTGGCCTTGACGCATATTGTACCTAGAGATCAAGCTTGGATTTGAGCTTTCCCAAGGTTTTTAGTGAGGGGGTGGGGGGCCTGGAAGGGGGTTAGTTCAGCTCTGCCTAACTCCATCGCTCTCAGTAGTTCCAGTGCCTGGTCCGTGTCCAGATCTTGCCTTTTCAAAGAAAAGGGAATGCAGAGCTTGCCTTGACTCTAGCTTGAAGCCCAAGATCAGGATTGTCCTTTTGACTCCTGTGCAGAAAATAACCATAGCAGTGAGCAAAAGTGAAAAAGGGACAGTCCTCTGCCTTGTCTTTTAGCCAATCATCTGAAATGGTCTGTGACTTGGGGGAGGGCATGAATAGAGACTGGAAATATCAGTGGTAGGAGAGTTAGGTGAAACTTTCACAATAATCTAAGAAAGTTATTTGGCTCTCTTTTGGCATAGATTAAATAACAAGCATCACTGTCCAAAGTATAGGTCTCATAGCAAGCTCAATGACATTGCAGGTAGAGTTTATAAGCAGTCAAATTGAAAACAAAGCTGGTGCTGATCTTCCTATGGAAGTGTGGGTCTGGGAGAGCAGCAGCCAAGGAAAGCCAACAGAAACGTCACACAGATTTATTTGAAGCATGAAGCCGCGAGAAGGAGCTCTCGGCGTTCAGCTACTAGCTGGAAGGAGGCTTGGCATCATCAGAAAAGAAAGTGCTTCCTCAAGTGCTCGGTAGTGCTTTGCTTATGTATTTTGTAAATAAATGCAAATGTCAGAAAGAGAGGAAATTAGTGGCGGCATAAAGTTTGTGTAGGTGCAGGGTAGCATAAAAGCCTTCTCTCTGGCTAATTAACAGGACAGGTAGTAGGGTGCATTTGTAGAATTTTCCTCTCACGAGCCAGGCATCCAAGGATACGTTCTGCTTTCCTGGTTTCCTAGATGGGTAGCGTTGTAGTCTGTACCATAACCAAACCTACCTGTGGCATAAGTTATAGCAGATCACTTCTCATATCTTGCAGAGCTTTCTCTCGGGGTTCTTAGGCTTCTGGGAGGGGGTTGCTGCTGCTCTTTTCCAGTTGCATGGTTCCAGTAATGCTGTTCCCTCCTTGAGGCCAGCACACCACAGCCCCACAGCCCACCTGCCAAACCTCAGGCGGAGGCATCAATGGCAGCCCAGCGGCCACTGCAGAAAGCTGGCTGGTTTGTTGTTGGCTTTGGAGTTTTGTTTCTGATTGGGAGTGTCTTTTAGGAGCTGGAGTAAATGTGTTCCCTTCACAGTAATAGAAACATCCCCGTGTTTCTCGGGGCTTGTCACCTTTTGAACACGTTGTATTAAACATAGCGAACTCTTCTGGGGCTGACCCAGAAAACACATGGATCTGTTTCTCTGACTTACGAAAGTCCTACCTCTGCTACCTGATTTAGAGCTTTGGGTGTGCTCTCTACCAGTGTCAAGCTGTTGTGTCTGCTGACTATCAAAGCATTTAGCAATATCCTGATAGCAGGGTTTGGGGTGTTTTATTATTTTTGTTTTTAATCTTGACACAAGTGAACATTTCCTTCTTCTGTAGTTGAATATATTACTTATCTGTATGCAAAAGTTATTCCCTGTTGGTTGTTTTGCATGCAAAACTATGTGAATTTTCCCCCCTCTATTTACAGGTAACCACAAGTATCTGTTGATGTAGGAATATTGAGAAAGTAAATTCCTTATTGCAGGGGAGTATTGTACTTTTGCAATACCTAAATCTTGCGAAATAATCCATTCACCTAGTGTGCTAATCCCGCCACTTCATTTAAGACAGCGCCGCAGAACACAACGTGCACCTCGCAAGCCCTGTGGTGGGGCAGGAGCAGCACAACAGCCACCCTCTGCAGTGAACTGCCTCTGGGTCTTTGAAACAAGTAAGAACGTCGGAGTAAAAAAAAAAAAAAAAAAAGAGAAGAATGTGATGGTTAATCACAGTTTTGGGTGTCTATGAGCAACTAGCATGAAGTGGCAGTGAAAAGCCTCATGTGCTTTTAGGGCACACTAAGCAAGAGGTTTTGGGTAGAGAAATCCAAGCCATTGTATGTGACAGTGATAAGGTTTCATGTACAGCTGAGATCACCTAGCTTTAACAAAGCTTAATGTGAATTCAAACAGGTGCAGATGAGGATTAGTCGGTTGGTTAGAAGAATGGAATGGATTAAACATTTCCCTGTTATTCCTTACAAAGAGATAAAAATGCCTTGATTTGTTTAACCTGGTGGGCAGACGCTTATAAGGGGACAGGACAGCTATTTGTAAATGGATTGGAGGGTTATGTATCAAGGAGGGGAAAATCCTATATAAGAAGATAATATTAGCCCCAGATCAAGTGTTTATTATCTGGTTAATTTAGGCTGGAGACTGGAAAGTTCCTGGGCACTCACAGAATGAAGCTCCAAACAGGACTGGAGGGAGCAAGGAGTTTAAATTGTTGGGAGATTGAGCACGATAAACCCAATGGAAGAGATTGTGTAACTAATTTGGAGAATTCCTGAAGATAAGAATCCATGTGTATCTGCTAGGTTCAAAAGGAAACCAGATCACTGCTTGCACTGTATTTATTTTTTGGTAATCCCTTTATTGTAGGGATCAGCAGAGATTTGTCCCCCTAAACTATTTAACAAACTTTGTTTAACAGTTTTCTTACTTATTGCAGGGATCTAGCACATCAGTGGTGCCTTCAGTCCCTCTTTTGCTGTCTGCTGTCTACAGCTGTTTTGTCTGAGCTGTTACTTAGGTCCTTGTTTGGTTATGAATATTGGGCAGGATTTGTGCGGAAATGGGTACCTGGACATCTGTCCTGTGCTTTCCTGGGATTGCAGGAAGCCTCGCTGCAGGACCTGCATCCCAGTTCTCCGCTCCTGCTAGAGGGAGAGCTGCTGATTTCTTTTTCCCCTCAAAAGGTGCTGGTAATCCAGTAGTGTTCCCCCACCCTATGTTTATACAGACAGTTTGTGCCTTTAAAGGCTATTTATTTTTTTGTTTTGAACATTTCATGAGACACATCGCTGTTTACTCAAGCAAAGGCCTGGAGTACAACTGAGTGCTTCTCTGTACTGACTCAATCCAAATTTATTTTGCGTCCGTTATTCCTCCTTTCCGGTGCATAAAAAATATATATATATATCATGGGAGAGAAGCACTCTCTGGATTCCTTAAATATTCTTTGTGACCCAGTGTTATGGCAGAGCTCTGTATGTAATTGTGGTGACAGCAGGAGCGATCCTCCTCCTTAGGACGCACGGGCAAGGAGCAGTTATTTACTTTTTTTCTCTGATGGCTTCTGAACAGGTGAAATAGCTATGAAATTTCAGAGAGTACCAGTCATACCTTTATCTACCAGTTTACTTTGCTCAATGGTCCATAGTTAATTCCTGTTTTCTGTAGAGCTGTTTAAAAGCACTTGCTGTGTAGCCAGCTACTGCGTATGCTTGAAGCTGAGGAACAAAAACACACTGGCAGCCTCAAGGTCTTGCTGCTGTACTTTTCCTTGCAGCCTTTAACAAATTCAAACCATTGTTATTGTGCATGGAATCTGGCAAGGCTATAATCACCATTAAAGAGGGTGGTTGTTTTATGTTCAGTTTGGGTTTCACTATTTTAGGGCAGACAGGAAAAATATTTACGTAATTTTTTTTTAGGACAGGAATAATCTTTTCTGTTTACAAGCGATGAGCGAGCACAGCCAGGCCCATGCGGTGACTGGGACTCCTGTACCACAGTACACGAGTGTTTGTGTTCTAACTTTTCTCAGCCCTCATCACACTGATCAGTGGATAAGCAGGTTTCATCTGATTGAGTGAAATGTCTAAAGAGTTAGGAAACATTGCAGTAGAAAGAAGCTATTTTTCTCCTGAGCAGCAGAAATCTAGTTCTCTTAAGTCTTGCATCCTACATCCCAACTTTCTGCCAGTAAAAATAAATAAATTAAAGAAATTTTAAAAAACCCTCCAGATTTAACAGTTGCACCTCTTCTGAGCCCTCCACCAACATGTTTCTTCCCCTTTCGGTGTTCCCTGCCTTTCTGCTCCCTGCATACATACTCTCATCTTCCTCCCAGCTACCATATGGACAAAAGGCAATGTGTGTGATGCCTTGTTCTGAGCTGTACGTCTCCTCCCTCACCCGACTCAGCAGGGACCTGCTGATCCCCTGTTGCAGCCTTTCCCTCAACAGGGGCATTTGATGGTATCTTCTGTCCTCATGCAGACCTCCTACAGCACTGCAGGAATTTGGGACCTCCTCAACCCATCCGTCAAACGTTGCTAAAACTGCCTGTCGTGTTCAGAAGCCATTAGGAAATGCAAAGCTGGACAGATATACAGCACTATTGTATAAAGCCCATTTCATCAGCAAAGCACCCCAAGAAGACTGGATTTCCAATTGTAATATATACAGACAGATACGTATTTTTACCCAGACATATATCATTAGCTCTGAAGATGTGCTGGTACATGCATTCTGCAAATAGATAATTGGAGGGGGAGAGGGAGGAAGGTGAGGGATGTTTGTATCATCTCATGGCAGGTAACAATGTAATAGCACACCTGGGTGCTGCTGACCTTGTTTCTCATGCAAGTGCTAATGAAATATTTTATGGTTAAAAGGAGAAAAAAAAAAAAAAAAGAGCTTGGAAAGCCAGTATCCAAAGGGTTTCAAAACTTTATTGTATGTGCCAAATATTTCCAGCTGTTATTGCCTTCCACTTATTTCCCACAGCATCTTGGCCTGGGTCTGCTAGTGATCTTTCTTTGTTGATGGCATGAGATGTTAGCTGAGCCAATGTTTATGCTGCTCAGAAGGATATTCCTCAAGCCTTACTTCATCAATGATTTTAAAGCTTGTTAACCTGTTTATCTTCAAAGGATGGAAGCTTTTAATGTTAAATTATTCAGACAGCGTTTATATAGATTTTGATAATGAGTACAATTGGATATCAGACTCCAGTCCGTGTAATAAACTAGGAGCCATCACGCATACTTCAGTTGGTTCTCACTGAGAGGAGTGAGATTAGACTGCATACACGGGTGTCTCAAGCAGCGCTACATCTGCTAACTCCAACCCAGTGAGTGTTTCTAATGTACAGCTTCTTCAAAAGAAAGCAATTGCTAAGAGATTTGAGAGTGGAAAATTTGGGGATGGTTTGCTATAGCTTCCGTGATCCTCCATGGATTGCCTTGTGGCACACCATAATCTTATGAGTGGTTTGATTAAATTAAATCTAGAGCAACAGGGGATATCTTGGATATTGTGGGATCAGCTGTTTTCTATCATGAGACTTTATAAAGTTGTATATGCAAACCAGTTGCAAAGTCTGTTTAAATTTTCCTATATATCAGCCTACGGTGCTTTCTTGAAGACTTGATGTGAAGCTGCTCAAGTTACTCAAAACCACAGTCTGGTTGATTGACTGCTTTTTGTTGTTGTTTTGGCTTTCAAACATTCATTAGAATGGAAGGAAGTTTTTGCTTTAATTTTATTTTCCACCATTCACATTGGTGCTGCTTGCATTTTACATTTCTTTTTGTTTTGGTGATGAAAACATCCTGCTTGGTTGCTAATTGTTGTAAACATTTACTTAGCACTTTGCAGTCGCTAATGAATTAATGTCTCTAATGCTGGGTAAGTGTTATGTGTATTTTAGAGCTCAGGAGTGTCGATGAGACATACCTAAGGCCATAAAGTGTGTCAGTAGTGTAGATGAGGATTTAATTTGAGAACCTTTCTGTGACTCACTGTAGTTAATGTGCTAGTCATGTCAGTCTGTGGGTTTTGTGCATGCGCCAGGATTTGCAGTATTATAGAGATTACATCTTTCTTATTGTTCTAAAGCAGCTCTTCCAGGTTGTGTTCATTTTCCTTTGAGAAGTGGATATTTTTGAAAGCTTGCTCCTACAAAACCGAAATGTTAACTTTACTTGAAAGGAAGCCCGATTTACCGCTAAAGCAAAACATTAACTGTTTCAACATTGGCCCTAGAAGTTAGACTCCAAAAGGTGAAAATCCCCTCTCCTTCTCCTGCTGGCTGGGCGTAGAGAGACAACCTCTTCTCTTTTCCACTTGCCTGTCTGCAGGGACCCCCGTATCCAACTTGTGTTACTGAACCCTGGAGATGCTCCCCAGTCTTGCACAGCAAAGCTACGGGTAGCACAGCCAGGAGGAATCTCACATCCCACCCTGCATGTCATAATGCAGCCTCAGACCAAACCGGCTCGGGGCTGAGCAGCCTCTTGGCATCAGAAAAGGCAGACTCTTTGCCCAAAAGGCCTCTTTGCGCTCCAGCTCACAAGATGAGGAAAAAACCCCTTCCTTTTATTCTAAAAAAGACAGAAACTTCACGCAGAAAAGGTGTCACTTGCGTTATTACCAGCAGCTCAGAGCTGGTAGAAGAGAACATAAGGCTCCATTGTAGCGCTGGGTTATTAGAGTCGTAGCAGCTCACTGGGATATAAGGTGCTCTTATTGCACATTTGCATTCAACAGTTGTGTTTCTGTTATTTAAACTTTCTGACCTGGGAACGCTGTTGGGTCTATATTCACAGCCTGAACTTTACCACTTAAGTACATGTGACTATGGCTATGGTTTTGGGGTTTTTGTTGTTGTTGGGTTTTTTTAAGAAATACACTTGAGATTGCTTTAGCCTCTCATTCATAATTCTAGGTAGAACTCAAAATTTGCTGAGAGATATATGGGCTGGGAAGGGGGAAATAATTTTCCAATCACATATTACTTTTTCCTCCATTTTTCCCTTACCACCTTTCCCAGAGGTTGCTAAATGAAACTTAGAGCTCAAAAATCTAGAGGTAGGGTTTTGTAGTTGAGCATCTTGTTTAAAGGCTATTTATTTGAGTGAAGTAACAATGCCAACTAGCGGTCAGATCCTTCATAGAGAAGAGACCTGGTATTCTAGCAAAAAACCCTCTCATTTTAATAAAAATACACGTAAACCGTAACAGCTTTTATGCTGATCTCACTAGTCAGCTTTCTGATAGGGAAAAGATTGTATTTATTGGTTTTGTTTAATAAGGCATTTCAATTAGTAATATAACAAGTATATCATTAGGTTAATGACGTGTTGTCCTTTGACCATCCATTAATACACTATTATTCTTTCCATTTTTTTCAAAATTAATTCATCCCGCTCATAATATGATCACCTGTGTTAACGGTTCCAAAACAAAAGAAAGGAGTATATATTATCTCCATCCTGTTTCACAATGGTATCTGGGTTCTCCTTTCCTGAACTATAGATGTGCAGTGAGGCTTGAATAACCTGCTCTGGCTGTACTTTGAAAGTGCATGGTTATTCTAACAGCAAGGGATATTCTTCCAACATCACTGAAATCTTTTTTCTTTCCCCTCCCTCATTCAGTCTTAGTTTTAAATGTATATCACCATATCAGAGCTCATGAGGTTCTGTGCCACAAGCTGCTTTTTTAACTCGTGTTGCTTAAGGACTCTTCTTTTATCAAGATATTTAGGTTTGGGGATGCATATGTAACTATTATTACCTATAATCTAGGTATTGGTATCTAAATATAAATATCATCTTTAGGTATTGAAGAGGTAAGACCCTAAACCAGCTATTTGGGGGTGAATTTTAGGTTTTGGTTTGTTTTTTTTTTGCTACCAAAACTGTATCCTTCCTATAGCATTCAAGGCAGTTTCACTAGATGATATAGGGAAAGGCACAGATCAGGAAGACAGCTCTCTGAATTCTGCAAACTGTTTAAAATTAGGATATCTTTTTACTCTGCGTCAGCTAGATGTTTTCAGAGTCTGCAGTTATAGGTGCTGTGTCTTCAGTATCTATGGTTCTCTTGAGGCACAGGATTTCTAGCGGCAATCTGATGTCGGGGTACTCTATTCTTTTAGTGTGAAACTCCGGACATTCCCTGGAGTTTCTCTTAGAAATTGGCCTGACTACCTACCTGCCTGACTTTTGAAAAGCAAGCTTTCCCTGTGTTATCACATACTTCTGATTATTAATTTTTGCATTCCTAATAATTTTGAGCGTATCGATGCTATTCATCATGTTTTATGGCTTCTGCAAATAACGGTGACCTTATATGTTCTGTGAAGTCAGCTAGTTTGTGTGTGCCTCTTGTTCCTTATAAATGCAACAGCTACCTGTATTTTATTGTATCCAAAGGCTAGCCCAATTCCCTAACGCTTAGTGAACTTTAGATCAACTCCTTGATCTCATGTGTTTAGCTTGCGATGCTGAGATTAGGAGCTCTGATTTGCTTTGGGCCTCAGAAAAATGTGGACCACACTTAAAGGAAATATTTTGGGGGCTAGTTTTGGTTTGCACTAAAGCTCCAAATCCTTCTTCCCTTTTTGGCAGGCTTTGGTAAATGCTGTCCTCTTCCATCATGGAATAACTCGGACAGAAATCTCTCAGCCTGCTCTCTGTGGCTGTGAAATTGTACAGTTACTGCTTATGGCACCGCTGAGTCTTGGCATTGTATGAGCATCCTTATCTGATGCGGTCTTTGAGCTCTGCTTTCACCTCCCTGGCAGAGAAATACTAAGCTGTGTCGTTCAGTGTTTCAGACGCCATATACTTCAAGGCAATCCTGAAGTTTCCCATGTGTTTTGGAGGAATTTGGGGATACACCACATTCTCTGGCTCTTCTGCATCCCCACAGGGTTTCTGTGTTTGTCTGTAATTCTTCTGACTCCAGACTCTGAGGTCTTGATTTTTCTCCTCCTACCTTGCTTGTTCAGTGCTGGCAAACCCAGAGGCCATACTTACAGCAGCCACAGCTCATTCATTTATTTTTCAATCTGTGACTACTTTGATGATCATTTACTAACAATCTTCACAGAAGCAGCTTTCTAACATTACTGCTGAATTTGGAAGTCCTCCGTGTTGCTAGTTGCTCAGCTATCTTTAGACCTGTTTTTTTTCTTTTTCTTCCCTTGACTCCAGGCTCCATGGTTTGCATATTGCTTTTATTCTCCACTTCAATTTTTTTTTTTTTTTTTAATTTTAGCTCAGAGACATCAAACACTGACTGCATTTCTGGATATATGTATTCTCTGCTTTCTTGCCCTTTGTAGCCTGAAGGCAGCCTAAGTTCATTATTAAACTATGGGCAAGATGGGAAAAGAGAATTGTTTGCTCCGTGAACTCAGCAGCATTAACCATTAACTATGCCTCTGTTTACTCATTTTTACTGAGGGAAGACGGGGAAGAATTAATAACATGTGTCTCTCACCTGTATTGATATATGGGATTTATGGAGGTGGGAAGCTAGAGGAGAGAAAGATGCAGCCATTTCTTTCTGTGATCTTTGCCAGGTCCAGTCCTGGAGGGAGGATTTCAGAATTTATTTCCCCCCACCCTGTTTTTTTCTCCCCTCTCCCCTGACCTTGCATTACCAGCAAGTTTAAAGAGAAGGCAGAGGGAGCAGAAAGATGAAGCAGTTCTCAATCCACCATCCTTCTCCCCATTGCAGCCTTTCCTCTTCCCTTCCTGGCAGAAGAATGCTGCTTTCTTGCTTTTGGGGTTTCTCGGTTGCTAGGAATTCAAAATATTTGTGGCTTTTTAAAAAATAATTTTGGAAATTGCGTCAGTGCTGAGGCCCTGGGGCTGGAAATGCCAAGTGTTACCGAAGTGGAATACTTGGCAGCCCAGCATGGCACTGTGTGATGGGAGATGAACCTGGGGCAAGAGGAGCCAAGAGCCAAGGGTAGAAGGACCCCCAGCCACTTCTGAGTCAGAGTCAGGCAGCGGAGCAATGCCCTGATTGCAGAGGGTCAGTTGGCTGCTGCTGGATCTAAAATTTGTCCTTCACAAGAAGCAGCCCACACACAGATCTCGGTGGCAAAGGGAAACCAGAGGGTACATGGAGAGGTGAGCAGATAAGGAGCAGAAACATTTGCCTGGTAGGAAGAAAAGGGATTCTTGAAGAAGGACCAAAGTTGAGGGAGATCCAACTAGCCTTAGCCTGTCATGCTTCCTCCTTTCAAGTCCGCTGTTTGCCACAGGAATCTGGACAAATGCAACAACTTCCCCCTCCTCCGCCCTGTACCCAACTGTCCTACCTAGCAGAATCAGAAATGAATGACGAGCGCAGCCAGGGAACAGGGAGACTTGTCATAGGAGTCTGTGGACAAAGAGCTCCTCACTGGGAAATAAGTGGAAAAAAACAGAGTCATCGTCCCTCCCTCACATGGGCATAACAGGCAACTCTGTGGAGTAACACACAAACCAAGGGAATCCTGCCATCTCTAGGGAAGGCTTAAGATGTTAAAATTCCTGTTTTCTTTGGCATGTGAAGGAAATATTGTTTGTTGTTTTAAAACCGATATTTCAGTAATGCCAGCAGAAGAATTTACAAATCACATGTACGATAATGAGAAGGGTAGTGACCGTGCACGTGACATCTATGCGAAAGAATCTGGAGTGTTCGAATATGTCCTACCCATCTGCTGTAAATACCTAAGCTTGTTAAAGTTGCGCTCCTTACAATATATTGATCATTTGGCTGTTTTGTTTCTCCTTCAGAATTTGGATGCTTGTTGTCAGCAGAAATGATTCTTCTTCACTCTTCTTCGGCGAAGAGCCCCTTCATTCTGTAGGGAAATAATTTTATATTGTCAAGAAATTCTACCAAGCAGAAAGGAGACTGTGTTTTTTCTCCCCCACCCTCCCTTCCCTGCCACGCCAGCTGTCCTTCCTAACAGCTACACTGTAGTTCGCGCAATGGTCCGACTGCTTTGGTCCTCAACATTGCCTGGTATTCTGAGAAAGTTTGACTAAACCTGCATAGGATTAGTCACTTTCAGTGGTGGAAAAATGTTCAAGGATATACTCACAGATATTGCTCAGTACCATTTTGCAATATACATGAAGGAATTCTCCCGTTGCCATCATAATGTCCGACAACTAACACTGGGCCGCTGCAGTGCAGTTGTTCATACATAGCTCTGGGGAAATTTTTATGGCCTGTGTTGCAAGCTTCTCAAAATCCAAACCAGAAAATTCCCCTGTTGGTTCAGCTCGGCCCCTGATGGCTTGCTTCATTCTGTTCCCAAGGACTTGGAGGTCCAGTGCCCTATTTCCTTCTGTCCAGAGGTGGAGCTCAGATGTGATACATGTAGAACAGCTTGGGCTTCTCCAGATGCTTTGGAGAATGCAAGTGTGATGAAGTCTTGAGAGAGATGGGAGATGGCCTGCTCTGACCCTTCTACCTGTCCAGGGATTTGCTTAGGGGAATGCTGACCTGGCCAAAGTTTTCTGCCCTACTTCGTCCTCTAGGTAAATTCCCTTCTCCACTCCTATCATAAATTAGGGCCAGATACCTGGACTGCAGAGAATTTTCCTTGATAAATATGACTACCCTACATCCTCTTCCTCACCTCACTATTTTCTTTTGAAAACTATTTTGTTCTTGTTGATATCTGGTAAGTGCAGGCTGAGCTTCTGAAATCCTGGGTAAAGGACGAGCTCTGATTCCTTCCTTTTATCCTGCAAGGACAGCCAAGAAAGGGGTAGGCTTTAGCTGACCACCCAGCTACAGGGGAAGAGTATGGCAGATGGGCACATCACCAAAGCTGAGCAGGAAGAACTAAAAAGCTGCAGCAGGTTTGGTGATCTGAGGCAGCAACATAGGTGGCAAAGGAGTTGCAGATAAGAAGTGGTGTGTGTGAGGGGGTGGGGGTGAGCTGGACTAGAATTTGGGAGCAGGATAGAGGACTGAGGGTGAAGGAAGGAGTGAGAAGAGGGTGGTGAGGGGCTCCAGGGTGGGTTGCATGGTCAGGACTAAGAATTTGAAACAGGAGAGGGTTTAATGAGGAGGTGGTCTTAAATAGGAGAAGCTTAGGGCACTGTGGTTAACTTATGGGACATTTGAGAAAAGGGGAAGTGAGGTATTTGAAAGAGGAGTGGAGAGAAGGATTTGGGATGGAAGGAAAGTTGGAATGAAAGGGGGTGATGAGGACAAAGGAGGGAGTTGTAGAGTGAATGAATTTGACTCTCAATGGGTCATGGCAGTGCGGGGGGGCTGAGGGATATGATCTGGGTCAGAAGAGGGGAAAGTACTGGGGACTTGGAGTGTGGGTCAGAGGCAGGATACGTCAGAAGGATGCTCCAGACTGCAGGGATCTCTGGCTCAGGAGGGACTGTGATTACCCATGGGCAATTCTTTTCCCTACTCATCCAGCTTTCTCACTCAGACATCTTGAAGCAGGACTCAGGAACGAGAGACACCCAGGCCGACTTCCTTGCCTCTCTGCTCTGCCCCTTCCACTTGCTCAGAGCAGCAGGAGCCACCTGTGAAACCATCCCACCATCCTCACCTTCTCTCCTACTAGAGGTGGGCACACCAAGCAATGCAGCAGAAGCTCAAACTCATAGAGTCCAAAGTTCTCTGTGCTTCCCGTTCCCTGCAAGCGGAATGTTTGATCTTGAGATGACTGCTTCTTTTAGGTAAACTTGGGCTTTGAACACATGTTCAAACATTCAGAGCACAGTTCAGAATTATAACAATGGCCTCGATCATAATTTCTTGTTTCTACATATAAATCATGGTTGTGGGAGATAAGAGCAACGTCATCCAGCTTTCTGTACATTCCCATATTGTTTGCCATTACTGCAGGTGCAACACTACATCAAAACCCACTACATTTCTATTTTCAGATTAACTGTTTTTTAATAACGAAGTCTGAGTGTGTTTTAATGAGTCTGTAAAATGAATTCTACATAAATTATTAAACGCCATATGAAATCCAACCATTGCAAGCATGGCCTACTAATTTGCTATCAGATACAGTGAGAGAATATCATCATGGCCTTGCAAAATCTATTAACATATGATAATTTTTTTAAATTACTATATGCATCTTACAGCCAGAAACAAGCACTGTGCGTTGCTTTAAATGAATCTGTATTCTTCTTCAGTGGGGTGATCTGTTAGAAACATCTATTAAAAATTGGATAGGAAGAAATGTCAGTGTATATGCATGCCCCAGCAAGTATAAACTCTTCTTGAAAAACAACGTGTTTCCCTTGCCAGGGGACTAGACAGATCCCATGTAGGCTGTACCTACAGACATTGCTGTGACTATATCCTTAGGCCAGTTTTAATATTTCTGTTTGTTTCAATTATGTTTCATGTTTCAATACTGGCAATTTCAAATAGATAATTTGTAAAAGTAGAGCAAGAAAGTGAACAAAACATGACATGTTTTATTCGAGAAGCTTAGCTTGGGAATGTGGCCTGTAAGCATGCAGCTGTGGAGTTGTCGGTGTCGTATAAAGAGGAATACAAATTCCCAGGCAGAATGTTGATGAAGAATTATGGAGATGTGTTTATGTGACCCCAGTAAAGTACATCTGCAGGTAACGTCATATAAAAAATGTTGCAATTTTTTTTTCCACGGCACAGAGCATAAAAATGAAGGTTTGCTTTCAGGTGGTATGTGATTACCAGATACAGAGTAAGAAACTCTCTAATGAGACTCAATGAATAAAGCAGCCTGAGGTCCATCTTGTTGATCTTACAACATTTTTCTTACAAACTGTTAAGGTTAAGGTATCCTCTTGGCCTTGATTACTTGCCCTAACTGGTGCTCTGTTAAATAAAATGGCATCCAGGACCGAAAAAAATTGAAGGTGGTATTGTACTCATACCTATGGCATACAACTTAACTTCCTAAACAACTCAGGCAAGACACCTACTTTTTTGTTTGTTTGTTTTAAATAGCAAAACTATGGATGCAGAATTTATCTAATCAATGCAGTGGTAAATAAAAATAACGAAAACCAATTTCACCTGCAGATGAATTTCAGGACTCATTTGTCCTTCTTCAGTGAATGTCCTCTTGTCTGCCGAGGACATTCAGGCTCATGTACTAAATCCATTCCCTGCATTAAACCCCGTATCATGTAGGATAACATGGTATTAATTAATCTTCTGTTGCCTTTTTATAGAATCTTCCGATTCAGGATCTTTGTGTTAGTGCAGCAATCTTTTGTGTTTCCAGCGTCCCACAGTAAGCTGTTGCTAGAATCCAGAACAAGGGACTGAAGCTCTTGATCCAATTCTGTTACATGGCAAAATTACTGAACATTTATATGCAGGTATCTATTAAATGCGTATTGCTCCATTTACCTTCCAAATATTTGAAATGCAACTAAACTCAGGTTTGTAGCTAGCTAAGTGCTCAAAGTCGGGGCCCTGAGACTCCCAGGAAAACAGTCACTGACTTCACGTGTCCTAATCCCCTGAGAAGCACCTATCTGGAGCTTTTGGGATAGCAGATATAAGTGAAAACAAGCAGCATTAAGGTAGTAAACATCTCTGCTTTACTGAGAAATACGGATTGGGAAAAATCTTCACTTCTCTTTATATTTCTATTTTTAAGTTTCCTCAAAGTAAAACATGGAAAAACTTAAGCATTTGTTGCCAAATTCTGTCCTGATATGCACAAACATGACTCTCATTGACCTTTTGCGGAAGGGCTATGGACTTCACTGAGCACAGCACAGAACAGCATAGGCTTGGAGTAGGAAAGTTAAGTAACTAATAGGGACTTCAAGATATTTATTAACAAGTCAGAAGTACTTGATGAGCAAAATATGTCCAGTTATCTCAAGGCTGGGGTGTGGAATAGATAAAGACACAGTAAAAAATATAAATCAGCAGGATCAACGCAACATCACAAAGCCAAAGAAATAGGAAAATTATGGAAAAAGGTCAGCAAAACCAGAAATGTCAGGGAGGCAACAAAAGATGTGACAAAGAAGGGTTGAAGACTGCCTGTGAAGACAAAGTAGGACTTTTATAATTACACCAGGAACAAAAGGTCTGTGAGAGGCTGCTTAAGCCAAGGGGAAGTAGTTCATGGATGCGCTTGATAGTGCTGGGAAACAGAGCAGTTTCTTCACCTCAGCATTCACCAGGAAGAAAAGCGAAAAACTTGCCAGAACCAAAAAGACGTTTTGTAGAGCAGAAAACGGAAAATGACTGAAAACTAAGTCTGCCCACTGCAGCTGACAGAAAAGTATAACGGCTCAGTATAGTGGTCCCAGGGCAACTGGCATTCTCCCCTACTCCTCCAATAAGGTAAAGATGGCAAGTGGTGACAGGAGGACTGGCAAGATCCAACTGCAGTATCTGTATTGCCCCAGCACAGTATGGGTCATACTCAAAGAGCAGATCTTTTCTTCCCTGTCTTCATGCACGGTATGCATGGGTTTTGGTGAGGGGTTTTTTTGTTTGGGGGCTTTTTTGTCTGTGCTTGTGTACGTGCAAAGCCTTTGTATTTAACTTTAATTGAAGTCCTCCTGCTTGCTTTCCTTATGGTCTCCCCTTTGTTTAGGATGTTTGCTTGCTCTTACTCAGGGAGCACTGTGTGCTCAGAGAATGTTGGATTTCACACTCATTCCCATTTGTTTAGGTTCTGTGCTTACCCAAAAGCTCTGGGGCTCAGATAAACAAGGTTATGTTACATTTATAAAGCTGTGCATGACTGAATTGTGCATCTGATGGGAGAAAATAAGGTGACACTTGAGGTTGCAAAACTCACAGTCACAAATTGAACGAGGTTAATGAAATTGCACAGGGCAACAGAGTTTATTACCACTGCTGCTCCTGGACCATCATCCGTGAAGAACATGATAACAGAATACTCTATTTAATCATGGGATAGATATGGTTCAGGCATGCAAAAAGGGTACCTTTTCTTCTGCTTGTATGCTAACCCTGATTTGGAGAAAGCACTGCGAGGCATTAGCACAGAGGCAAACAATTATTAAGTGAGAAGGGGGATGCTGCAGTCACTATCCCCTTCTTGCTGGCAGGAGGTAAAGCAAAGGTATGAAAGCTTCCATTGGCATGACCCATGCAGCACGTGCTTCTGGTCACTAGATACCCTCTTCCTGACCAAATCTAAAGTCTGCTAGATCTGTAAACTACTTCATTGCGTGACTGACCAAAAATTTCCACTTTACTTCTTAACTGAGCTGGTCTAACTTTGGTTTCTGATTATTAACTCTTTGGTTAGCAAGGCCTGTCTCAAAAGAAAGGGGACAAATGGACTCCTCCTATGCTTTGTGAACATCTTTTCCCTGGAAATCAGATGAAGATCCTTCAACTCTTGTAATCTAGATTGCTGCTCTTTGACACTTGTTTGGCAACTGAGAAGGGCAGGATTCAAAACAGCGTCATGGAGGTGAAAGGCTACATATCCTGTTAGTGGGAAAACTTTCATCTACAAACGCAATGGTATTTGTCAAGAGGCTCGAGAAGATTTGACATCAGGAAAAGCCTTTCTAAAGTCCACGCAGTAACAGAAATGTATTCACCTTGATTTAAAGCATTCATCTTACAGTGAAATCTAAAAATGGAGCAAGACTGGGTTATAACTTAAATGCAGGAACTGTGACAAATAACAATTTACATGAGGAAGTGGAGATGCTACAGGGATTGGGTTCCAAGGCAAACTTGTCTTGTGAAAAGGATATGTTAAGCAATGGTCAAATAAGCCAAGGATTTTTTGTTGTGTTGCCTTTAAAAAAATAAATAAAATAGCAGGAGTACAGGACTGACGACATTCAGGAAAGGCTTGCTTGTGATTAATATACTAAAGAAACTTCTAAACAGTTTCTCCCTGTGAAAGTACTGCCTCTAGGATGTTGCTAAGATCAGGAAAAACATGGATGATTGATTACCTTGCCTGTGAATCAAACCTGCAGGAATGCAGGAATGAATATCTAATATAGCTGATCCTGTTTGACTTGCGACATTTTCTGAATTTTTGCTCTTGAAACAATTCACTTTTAATAAAGAGTTACTGGTTTTGTTCTGGTTTTTTTTCTTTTTTTTTTTTCCCTTGTTCTGCTTTTCTCTTGTAGAACAATAAGAGCTCAACTAGATTGCAGTCTGGTGAGGACTTCTCTCAAGAAGGCTGAGCTGCTGCAGCTTAAATGCTGAGGAGCTGGAGAAGTGAGACAAATTGCATCCTTTCCAGTGCTACTTGGTTGGTACCAAAGAACTGCACAGTCCTTCTGCCACCCTTTCTACTAGGCTCCAGCAGTAGCTGGGATGTTGTACGTGCACAGGAGGAGGTCAGGCAGTTTGCCGAACTCTGAAATTATGGCCTTCCTGCTCCATTGAACAGAGATGGTCAGGAGTTCCCGGAGCAATTTTCCAAATAAAAGATGCTTTTTTTGTAATCCAAATACATTGCAAGAATGTTTCAGCAGAAGATGTTTCCTGTAGTGGGGTAATTCAGATTAACATGCTGAGAGAGACCTGCAAATAAGCAGAGGCTGGGTAGAGACAGGCTGCATCACTGTGTCCCATGAGGTGACTTGGTAGCACGAATGTAGAGGTCACAGTTTCTGGTAAAGCTGCCCATTGAAATTAAGTGCTTGCCCTGAATCAAGCAGGGCTGGTATTTGAATGAGAGATCTTTCTTGGTTTATTTTCTTTCTTTTCCCATGTAAATGCCTCAATTATTTTGAAGCAATCCTTTTGCTCTCTTTTCATGAAAAATAATCACATCTTCCACTTAAAAAATACTGAGTTTGTCCCCATATGGAAAAAGAATACTTCTACGAGATCAGAAGTTTAATATTTTTTTACTAAGCTCTAGTGCTAGCAGTGTTACAGATGTGGAGCAGGAGGAGATCAGTGTTTGGGTCTTTAAGCTTGTGCCTGAATCTTCAACCCAACAGATAGCATACCCTGAATAAATGAGCTGAACATGGAACCCTCCACGCATTTGACAACTTGTGAGTGGGACAGCATCGCTGGAGGAACATCACACCAGAGCATTCCTCTGCAGGTTTTGGGGATCCTTTCAATGAGAAAGTCCCCAAGTGTTCTCCCTATTTTGTAGTTCTGAAAAAGCAAAACATTTGCGGCTGCAACTTGCCTTCCATGCATCTTCCTGAAGTTCGAGAAGCATTTACTGTTTAGCAAGTTCCTAGTCCAGGATCTATACAATTGAAGCCCCTCAGGGTTCCCCCCACTTACCCACTCCCACCAGCGGCTTGACTCCAGGTCTGCCCTGCAGATACCCGGGTGCCCTGGTGGAGAAGGGTGCATTCACCCGGGTGGAGGGGGGCCCTGGCAACCCTTCCTCTCCCAATAACGCCTTTTTGCTACCACCTAGTGGACAGGAGCAGGTGTGATAAAACAGACTTTTGTAGAGAGGTGGATGTCCGCGACAAGAAAGAACGTGGAGAACTGTGTACAGAAATTTCCCCTGATTTTACTTTGCTGTTCCCGGGCCCTGACCCTGCTGCTGTTACAGGGTGCAGTGCAGTCAGGCCAAGGCAGAGCTGTGGCATGCTCTCGTCTGAGATCTGCCTGCCATGATGCTACAGCTCCTTCAGCTGGTGCCCCTGGGTGCCTGATGCTTGCTTGTGCTTGGCTGCTTCGTGGTGATGCATGCTGTAAAACCGACTGAGATCCCAGAAGGTCCCCAACGCTGTTTATATTGAAGGAAAGACCACAGCTGTCCTCTGACCCTGCACTGGGTTTCATCAAGAGATCAGAGGAACCTTTGCTGAATGTCCTGGACCACGATACCAGTGCTGCATTGCAGGAGATGTCAGTCAGCAGCAGCAAAACACCAGACCAACTTGTCTGAAGGCCACAGAAGCATATGTCAAGTCAAGAACTTTGATTTATATGCTGTGAAAGATGGCCTTGCCCTGAAGATATTACCACCTATCAAATGGAGAGAGTATTTTTGTCTTAGACTGGATGTATACACCAAAACTGTAAGTGTAATAAAGCATTGACAGAAACAGTTACAATAAAGCACCTAAGTATTGTTAGATGGAAGCGGCCTTGGAAGCCTTATGGCCCTGCTAAGTGTTGAGGAGGGGACAGGAGGACCGAGGCCGTGACCTGCAAATGTGGACTTCATTTTTCTGCAGTCAGCCAAGACTGAAGAACATGAAAAAAATAGAAAAACAGGAGAGACAATCAACTCTCTTGTGAAGTGAGACTAAGGTGGTAATACAACAACTAAAGACAGACCCAAATTATGATAGGTCTGGAGACACGGCGTAAGTTCTTTTGGCTACATAGCCTGCAGGTAATGATGCATAGTAAATACAACTGTAGAGCAGATGCCATTTTGTTCACTCTCCTAGGATTTTTTTTTCCAGAAATAAACATAGCCACTGAATTGAGACAACCATATGAGTCTTAGCATTAGGCCTGTACCTGCCATGAGGAACATTGGGCCAGATACTTGCTAATGTATGTGTATGCAGTGCTAGTGGGTTTTTATTCATTTATTTTTATACAGCTGATGCCTGCTGAGAACCTAGTCGGTTCTGTCCTGTTGATTGCCCACTGGTTTTGTTGTTTTACTGCTTGCTAACAAATCTGGGCAATAACATGAAGCAAAAGCAATGCTGGAATAATTATGTCTTTGTGCTCTCTTAGTAAAAATTCTATTAATTCATGTATATGATCGGTATTTACTTTGCATGTCTCTACTTAAAAACACTTTTTTTCAAGAATGTGAATGAGTGCTGATACCCAATGTTTTAAAACCACTACCAGCAGAATGCCTTTTTTTAATGAATACAGGAAAATCTCTCCTAGCACTTCAATTTAAAATAGAGGACATTAAAAAAAAAAAAAAAGAAAGAGGACAGAATACCAAATTTCCTCTGGAAAGAAAAAGCAATTGTTGGAAAGCCTGAAATTGAACTCTGAAATCCATTTAATGAAACAGGCATTATATATACAGGAAGACTTGATTCATTTTTTGGCTCAATACACCACATAAAGTTTCTAAAGAAAAGGATTTTTTTGGTATTGGTCCAGAGCACCCTTTTCAGTATCCCACGGTCTGGTGACACAGATGCTTTTGTGTAGATCATAATTATACAAATCAAAAATATTTTGTGCATGTAAGTGAACTAAAAACAACTTGAGATCTATCAGATCAGTTCTACAGCAAATAGGTCCACCTCCATAAATATATAATGAAAGAGTGTCTGTATATGTGATTTTACTTTTATTTTATAACTTATTTACCCCAGAATCACCAACATATGTCCATCACAGAAGGGAAACAGGAATTAGAAAGAGAGGGAGTGTATATTCATCTAATGTAATGTAAATTGTACTTTGGTCCCTCATCCTGGAATTAAATCCTTTCAGGCCTCTGTAGCTGATCCACAAATATGTCTCTGGGAGATCAATGTCAGAACTGGCTGTGCCTGCAGCAGGGAAAAGGGAGATGTATTCTCAGCTCATATTGCGCAGGTTTCCAATGTTAGCTGTATGAAGAATTACAGAAGTGAAGATTAAAGCTGTCTAGCTCTTGGGCTCAACAGTCAGAGAGTAGGTTTTAGAAAACGTATGTTGAAATTCAGTGTACATGTGATAAAAAACACTTATTGAAAGAGAAAGTATATTTCAAAAGGTGACTCTTATCTCACATAAGCAGGTGGCATAGATTTAAAATTTCGGTTCTATTTAGATCCCAGAAGACAAACTAATCTGAATTGTGGAATATTACAGTAAATAAAATAGAAATAAATCACAAAGCAGCCACAGTCTTTCTACTATGAATTAATAATTATGAACCAAATATTCTGGTGGCTTTTTTCCAGGCAAGATAAAACTACTGAGATTAATACAGAAATCTTTACAGTAATAATCTAAAATGACAGCAGAGGGTGCTATCATTTCTCCTTCGGTTCATGGTGTCACGACTGAATCCGTGAGGCACTCACCCCTTGTGTTGATACTCTCAAGAATCTTAAAAAAACTAATTCTGAAATTCAGTGGAAATTATCCAGAAGGAGTTAGAGACTAAGGATGGAGGACAAAAAATATACACTGGTATGTATTTAAGGCCAGAACTCAACTTATAAATGTGAAGGCTCTGCAACATGGACTTTGATTTTACAAACTAAAATGTAGACATTTTTGCTGTTGTCTGTTTCTCTTTTCTCTGGAAACATAAATGTCAGACCTTTTAATCTGTAAATATTTCTCCCTCATGGATTTATACCTTATCTGCTACAGATTGTTGTCCTTACTGAACTGCTCAAACAGAAATGATAGAAAATAGTGCTAAATGTTCGCAATGTCCTGCCTATGAAGGCCACTTAGTCATCCTTTGGAAGAACTGACAAAAGAACGTATTGCATCCTTTGCTGCCCTCCGAGATAAACAAATGACCTAGAAACAGTCCTCAGTCTTTTCTGCCATCTGAAATCTCTACTTAACCAGTACACACGAAGCATGGTTTCCTTCGATTTGGGCTTTTCCCCCCTTCCTTTTGAAGCTTGATTGCTCAAAGCATGGCCTGTGAGGCCCCAGCCAAGTGAAGTATTTGAACTCTGGTCAAGTTTGACTGAAGAGATCACCCAGGCCTGAGGTTACACGCTGAACCTGCTGCAACGCTGAGTGGCCTTTAGGATCAGCCCAAAAATGCCAAAACACAGCCCGTGGTTTCTAAACCCACCAGAGGCAGGCTGAGTACTCCACATTCTCTTAATGCACTAGAACCAGCCAGACCCAGTTTTGAACTTTACTTGTCCTAAATTTAGAGACTTGGCCCCATTCCAGGTTGTCTTTACAATGTGATATGTAAGAAGCTAACTTTGTTTAGGTCTTAATTGTCCTCCTCATGTAATTTATCTTATTTTCAAACCTTGTATGCATAAGGTACAAGATTTGTGGGGAATACTCACAATATAATAAATAGAATAAATTGGCTGGATTTGTCACAGTGAAAATAAAAGTTACAGGGTTTTTTTGTTGTGTTGGTTTGTTTTTAAGGGAAATAAAGTGAAGCAATTTTGTGGGGAGCCCACAGATCTCCACAAGCAGATAGCGAGGTACGATCCCAGTTCAGTCCATCGGGAGATGTAATCCCAACCCTAGCGTAGACCTAGCAAAGTTCCCACTGACTTCAGTGGCATCAGGATTTCACTTGGCAGGGTCTCATCTGTTCAGGAAAGCTGGGGGTCTGGCTCGGTGCCTCCATTTCTCTCAGACCCACAGGAGTGTCTCTGTTCTCACCTCACATGAATTGCCTTGTTCTTCCCTCCTACCTGTGTATCCATCTAGTCTCACCTTACTGGGCTTTACACTTGAAATATTGTGTCTTGATTGCTGACCAGAGGCGACTGCAGCTGAGTCTCTGCTTAATGTGGTGCTTGCTATGGTTCTGCAAAGAACTGTGTTTTTCTGGGCTCACAGTCAGCCCCAAGCCACTGAAATAACTCAAAGAGAAAGTGGTAACTGCTGGAAGACTGAGGATTTTCCACTTCTGAAGATGTCAAAGGTAGGCTTCTGCATTATGTATTGGATTTTGAAGTTGTGAATAGATATTTTTGCAAGTCAGGGTTGGCAATGTGTTTAATTCAAAGAGTTACTAATCTGTTTCAATAGGCAAAGTTGCCTTTTACTACCTTTCAGCAGTTAGTAAAGGCTGTCTTTCTGTGAGTCTTTTGTGGATTTAAGATTTTCTTAGATCTTGCTTCTCTTTTCCCATTTTGCCTCACATAGGCTTTGCTGTCAGATCTTTATTCTATTTATTAGAACACATGCTGGTATAAAAAATACTCTCGCTGTGAATTATACCCTATGAAATTTAACCTACAAAGCAAGGAACTCTGATTCCTAAGAGCTCTGTACCACTATTGCACCTTTTAATTTGGTGGTATCCATTTGGGTTCCTGTGTTTTCTTCACAATCATGAAGACAAATTTGTTGGTATATTCTTAACGAATTGACAGTCAACATTGGTAAGATCCAAAATAGCATGTCATTACCAAGGGTGGAACTGAAACTTCAGTTAGACCCTTACACATAGATCAATTGCACTTTGGTCCCTGACTCAAACCAAAATGCCAGTTATGAGGTGCTAGATGAATAGAGCAGGTGCAGTCACCTAAACATGGGTGAGGGACTTGGACAGAATTTAGATTACTTGGCTGCAATCCAAGACAGACACGTACAAAATCTTTGCCCTGATGATTAGCCAGGCTTTGTCCAGAAATCTTTCTCAGTTGCTCCTGTGTGTTTACAGAAGTGCTGTGATCTTAACTGAGCAGAGCATCCTCATGTCCTATTTTCTATAAAATTAATTTGGGATTCTCAAACTACTCATCCCTAGGGGTGGTATGTTGCTCTGGTACATGGCTGAGATAGCTGACGGCTCTGGGTTCAGCACAGAGCATTAAAAAGTAACCATGACTTCCGTTAGAAAATGAATGAGTACTCAGGGAACTTTGTACTGGTGGTGATGCCCACATTTTGTATGACAGTATAACAGCTGGAGTATTTCCCCACTGACCACTAGGTTTTTCACAGCTGATTCTGTTGATGCCCCAGACTTGACTCATTGCATTGGTGGGATATAAAGCGTTCAGCTCCTGCCTTCCTCCCAGGGTTCACAAGCCCATAAATATTCCTTCCGTACCTGGCAGATGAATTTAGGCATTAAGTTCGTTACTGGTGTGCCTGTTTTTCATTCGTGTGTGCCATCCACTAACTTTCACTGGTGGACCCCAACACAACCTTTGTGCATTATTGAGGGCATCTTAGAGCTTAGAGCTCAAAGCTTCTGTTGCAATGACAATCAGTCATTTGTACGACTCTGTAGCAGAGTTTGGAAAGAAGTTGGTATATCATATGTTTAAATAGCGATTTGGAAAAGCGTTTTCCTAGCTCATGCTGAAAGGCTAAAGTTCTCTTGTTGGATTGGCTAGTTTATCCCTGTCTTTGAAAAGACAAGGGAAGGCATTACCCCTCGCATTTGTCATCTGTTAGCTGTGATCTGACTGAGCGGTTTCACTTCTGGTGGCAATCATCATAAATATTCCAGAATCCAGCGTAGGTGTCGGGGCTAAGAGGACATGATGATGATGAGAACTTGGCAAAAAGAGTAAACTGATAGTATTTCCATACAATCTGTCAATTTTTCAGAAGTAATAGTTTAGACTTCTGTCCTGTGGATTATGTGGACATATACATATGCACCTGTTTTATTTTAGGTAAGCTCATTTCTTCCATGTAGAGCCAAGGAGGAATAGGACTGCCTCCTTCATCTTATGTTCTGCTGAATAATTTGTGGGAATTAAGAAACAGCACTAAGCCCTAACACCTGGTATACCTATCTCAGGGGTGCAGGTGCAGTCTCACCCCCTTTTTGAATTGCTTATAGGCAAATTATATTTATCAGCAAAAGCCTAAGCCTCCAGCCAGCTGGCTGGAATACACATTGCCAACTGTGATGACAGGTCAGTTCTTCTGGATCATGATTTGCTCTATCATATAGGATAGAGGTGTGAAGGCATGAGAGAAGATTGTTTCTGGGCATTCTGCTCCTCCAAAAATGAAATCGGTCAGTGCTCTGCTGCCCTTTGCATTTTTTATGTAAGTGGCTGTATAAAACTGGTAATCAATGTGAACATTAAAGTTTATGGTGTACTCTTAATGAAAGGCTTCTGAAGACTGAGGGCGTATGCGTGTAAGGGGGTAATGTATTCCACTTTTGTCTTTCTCACTCTTTATTCACCTTCTAGCATATAGCGTTTTCTATATTTTAAACTCCATTGGATTTGAAGGAAATAGATGTGGAACCAGAATTCAGATACAGAAATGGTTTTAAGATGTTCTCTGACATTTTCTTTACTTCATTTTCCTTGTATGCAACATGGGGGAAATGCTGTTACAACATCTAGTTATGGACTGTTGTGGTTAGGTGCCATGCAAACCTAGAATGAAAAAATATTCACTCTAAGCCCAAAGAACCTTATGTATTTCCAAGCTCACAAAAGTGCTTTGATAGTTAATTTACAAAGTATTTTTTTAAAAAAAAGTTCTGAGAAGAGTAGACTGGAGAGTTGACACATAGGAGAGACAAATCAGGCTTCCTTTCACTTAAGTTATAGGGAATTTTAGGTGGCAGCTGCATTTTTTCCCACTCTACCTACATGATAAAAATCAAAAGGCAATATTATGATCTTTTGAATCACGGAATCACGGAATTTCAGAGTTGGAAGGGACCTCTAGAGATCATCTAGTCCAACTCCCCTGCTAAAGCAGGATTGCCTAGAGCACATTACTCAGGACTGCATCCAGACGGGTCTTGAAAGTCTCCAGAGAAGGGGACTCCACAACCTCCCTGGGCAGCCTGTTCCAGTGCTCTGTCACCCTCACCGTAAAGAAGTTTTTCCTCATATTTGATCGGAACTTCCCGTGTTCCAGCTTGTGCCCGTTACCCCTTGTCCTGTTACTGGGAACCACGGAAAAGAGTCTGGCTCCATCCTCCTTCAACCCACCCTTTAGATACTTGTAAACATTAATGAGGTCTCCCTTCAGCCTTCTCTTCTCCAGGCTGAAGAGTCCCAGCTCTCTCAGCCTTTCCTCATAAGGGAGATGCTCCAATCCCTCAGCCATCTTTGTTGCCCTTCGCTGGACTCTCTCCAGCAGTTCCCTGTCTCTCTTGAACTGGGGGGGCCCTGAACTGGACACAGTATTCCAGTTGTGGCCTCACCAGTGCAGAGTAGAGGGGGAGAATGACCTCCCTTGACCTGCTGGCCACGCTCTTCCCTATGCAGCCCAGAATTCCATTGGCTGCCTTGGCGACAAGGGCACATTGCTTGCTCATGGGTAATTTACTGTCTACCAAGACCCCCAGACCTCCTTTTCTTCAGAACTGCTTTCTAGCAGGTCCACCCCTAGTTTTAGAAGTTTTGAAGTTTTAGAAGTTTTGAAAACTTTGACTTTGGAATCAGATCAAAGTTATGAATATGGCAAAAAAAATCCCAGCTAGAATGCCCATCGGTTTTATATTCTAAATGCAATAAAAATAGCTTATATTTTTGTCTGTTACAATGATTTCACTAAATATCTGACATTTACAGCTGACATTGTACTAGTGAGGGGTATTTACTGTGTTCTTGTCCTCAAATGGAAGCTTCACATGAAATGATAAGGAACGTTTCAGGGTTGTGGCAGAAATATTAGTAACTCTGCTTTGCCCATGTTTTAATGTGTTTAAATACAGAGCATTTCAGCATATAAAGCAGTAACATAAGTGCTAGGATCTCAGCACCTTTTAGCATGCACTGCTGAAAATACAAATGTATACATTTTGAAACCACACAGATGTGAAAATTTGCAATTCATAACCTAAACTGGTTCAATAAAAAGACAGACAAAAAATTTCCTTTATGTCTAAAGGCAAAGTACCCTGATGCTGCTATTTTAGGAAGGAAAATTAATGACCATTTTTTACAACGGAAGCAGCAGCTCTTCTCTGCAGTTTAGAACTGATTAGTAAATGGATATGCAGAAGGCTGTGTATGGAATTAGACAAGTATGAGTCTGTGCACTTCAATCTATTTTATACATGTTCTCCAAGACCTCAACAACTAAAGCTAATGTTCCCTCAGCTCCATTGAACTAATTAAGCTAGGTCGTTATATTAATAATGGGTTGCCCTTCTGTGTGCATTTATGGCACTTAGCAAGTCAGTGTGTCTGTGGATGCTTATCTCATGAAGGAGAAAGCTCCTGTCAATGAATTAGATTAATCCATCAAAAGAATTAATGTGCCTTGATTACTGTTGATATCTGAAAAAGCTGGCATGCGGGAACAGATATCTGCAGCTGTAGGGAGTGAGTGACAACACTCCAAACCACTGAGCAAGGCCCTGAGCCTGTACTATTGAATAAAGAGGCTGCTGACGCCAAGATGTGATAAATGCAAAGGGTGCCACAGGATCTGAATGTTGCTATCAACGCTTAGCTTAACTTAACTCAGCTGGGCTGGTATTTTGCCACAAATAGTTCTAATGTCCTCTGTCACGTAAAAATATTCCCCCAAATTAGTTTACAGTTCTCTCTCTTGCTTCGTTAAGGAGCATGAAAGACCAGAGACACTCGAGAATTCATTAGGAAAAACTCTGCAGTCACCCCCCAAAAATAAAGAGTCAACCGCACTTTGGACGTGGCTTTGATAGTTTTCTTGTTTTGTCAATTCTTTCGGCAGCCACTTCCCCTCCTTCAGTTCTCTTGCTGATGGAGAGCCATATCCAAGGTTGCTAATGGTTTGGAAGTTCCCGAGTACTGAAAAAGTAGTGCCTTAAGCTGGTGATAATTGGATGAGAACAAAATGCAAAGATTCTTCTGTTTCATAAATATTAAAATATAATGAAAAGTTGAAAGCTGGGATAAAGGAAAAGGTTTCAAAATTGCTGAAGTGGAAATATATAAAGAACAAGAGTTTTTCTTCTTGGCACAGAGAAATATGCATGAGGGCTCCTTTGTATTATAGACATGACAATTATGATTTAGTGTGAAATCAAGTTAAAAAAAATCACAAGTTTTTAAGTGATTTTAATGCTGCCTCCTAAAAGTCGATGGACAGTTCCAGAATTTCAGTTATCAAGAATGAAGCATTAGAGATCTATCAATAGCCCCCAACATTTTTGATTATTCATTTACTTAGCTGCAGCAAAGGAGAGAAGGACTTGGCTCATAGTCTCACACCTACAAAAAGTTTATATTCGATTTGTTTTTCTCATACGTAGTGAGAAAGTCATGAAAGGACTCAAGAATCCCAGAGAGGCGTTCTTCAACCTCTCCATGCCCTCCTTGTCCTCCCAACCGCTGGCTCAGGATCCAAAGACTGGGCTTGGTGAACTGCCCAGGACCTTTGTAAGTGCTGGAGTAGGGAACAAATTGTCCAGATGGTTTGTTAAACAAACGAAACTAAGTGTCTATTCAATGGAGCTGTTTGTTTAAAAACAGGATATGTTGAAGTCATTTAAGACTTATGGATACAAATTTGTTTAGGTATTTGTCTGCAGTGTAACACTCATTTAGAGATGAGGTTACTGTAGTGCATTTAGGCTTCAAAGGTATGGTTCATGGCACTCTTTTATGTGTTTCCTAAAAATACATGGCGATATAGGTAGCCCGACACAGCCATCAAATAACATTTGGATGCACAATAGCAAATGCATACTAAACCCAGTAAATTTTGAATAAAAAAAAATCTCATAGCATGTGAATCACTGGGTGCAGCTTGCAAAGGTGGTATTAAGCTCAGGTATAACCATTAGTTTGCCTGATAATGCACACAGAACATAACATGGGGAATTACCCAGCACTTCTTGGAGGAGCTGTTTTCATGAACAGCAGTACAAGAGGAAGAAAAAAAAAAATCAAAATAATATAATGTCCTGTGCAAGCTATCTTAAACCATTTTGGACTGTTATTTCAAAATCAAATTTCCACAAATAAAGAGAAAAATGTCATTCACTGTGGCACTTTTTGCAAAGTCGGAAGGTTAAAAAAAGTTATTTTGTAACTGAGCATAAAATAGGCATTTGAAAAATGATTTAGCTGGAAAAAACACAATTTTTTCCACATTAAGATAACTTAAGAACACCCAAATTGATTTTTATTAGACTTCTCATATTCACTTCTGAGCTGACACATGCATGAGATATTCAGCCCTAAAGGTCACTTCTGAGAAAGCTATAAGTAACTGGAAACAGCACTGCAGGATGAAATGATGTCTCATTGCTAACTATTACGGCTGGAGAGTGATAAATATTTTACTCCTGAGGCTAAGAGCCGGCTCCTGTAAATAAATTTCTATTTCTCGGCTGTGCCGATTGCTGAAAGATGATGTGACAGAGCTGGTTTTCCCGATTTTAATTTTTTGTTTAAAGAGAGGGTGGGATGGCCTGACCCGGTTTTAGCAGACATCCGTGCCGAGGGAGGCCGGCAAGGCCTGCGGGCCTGCATTGGAGGGAGCCCACCACACGCTTCTCCACAGCCAGGAGCAGATGGCGCAGGGAGAGCCCCGGCTCCTCTCACCCCATCAAGAGCAGGGCCGTTGGCCATGCCCAGCATGGGTGCCCTTCTCCTCCATGCAGCCCCGACCAGGTTGCTCACTGTTTCTCTAAAGTGTTACGGTGTTGGTGGATAAGGGAAGAGCAACTGACATCGTCCACCTGGATTTGTGTAAAGTGTTTGACACTGTCCCGCATGGCATCCTGGTCTCTAAACTGGAGAGACATGGATTTGATGGATGGACCACTCGGCTGATAAGGAATTGGCTGCATGGCTGTACTCAAAGAATGGCGGCCAACAGCTTGATGTCCAAGTGGCGACCAGTGACGAATGGCATTTCTCAGGGGTTGGTACTGGGACTGGTGCTGTTTAACATCTTTGTCAGCAACAAAGACAGTGGGATTGAGTGCACCCTCAGCAAGTTTGCTGATGACACCAAGCTGTGTGGTGCGGTCAACACACTGGAGGGAAGGGATGCCATCCAGAGGGACCTGGACAGGCTTGAGAGGTGGGCCCATGCAAACCTCATGAAGTTCAACAAGGTCAAGTGCAAGGTCCTACACATGGGTCAGGGCAATCCCAAGCACAAATACAGGCTGGGCAGAGAATGGATTGGGAACAGTCATGAGAGGAAGGACTTTGGGGTCTTGGCAAATGAGAAGCTCAACAT
>VYZM01011229.1:36559-53265 GCA_013398915.1 Dromas ardeola | reverse complement strand
GTCGGGGGGCGTGTGGCGGCCGGTCGGTGCCTGGTCGCCGCCTGGTCGCCACGTCTCGCTGCTGCCTCCACAGGCCCGCGCCGGCGGGGCGGCGGCGGCTCCGGTGTGGGCGCGCCCGCTGCTGCTGAAGGTGCTGCTGTGGGCCGTGCTGCTGGCCCTGTTCGCGGAGCTGGAGCTGGGGCTGCCCTACTTCGTCCTCTCCCTGCTGTACTGGATGTACGCCGGCACCCGCGGCCCCGCCGAGCGGCGGCGGGGCGAGCTGAGCGCCTACTCCGTCTTCAATCCCGGCTGCACCGCCATCGCCGGGACGCTGACGGCCGAGCAGCTGGAGCGGGGGCTGTATTACCGGCCCCCCCCNCCGCCGCGGGGAGGTAGCCACCGGCCCGGCGGGGACGGCCCCAGCCACCACCTCCGCCCCACGGACCCGAGGAAGGGCTGAGGGAGGAGAAGGAGAACTGGGTTATTTCTATGCAAGACACCACTTGCGCCTTACTCCTGGCCCGGTTTCCCCCGGCAGGGTCCGGTCCTGAATAAAGCTGTAGCGAAGCGAGCGCTGTGGTCTCCTTTTCTGGGGGGCCGGGCAGCAACGCCGCGGGCAGCTGGGCAATAAACCCACGGGCAGCTGTTTTTGCGGCTCTTGCAGCAGCACCGAAAGGCACACGGCCTTTCCACAGCTGTAGCTGTCGACTTGTCAGCTGGTGAATTTCAGCCCCTGCTGGCCTTTGTCAGTGGTAAAGGGAAGGCCGGTGTTTGACACCACCTTTAGTAGAATGGCCAGCTGCTTTTCTTCCCAGCACTGGCTAGCATCCTCTTTCTGAAGAACAGAGACGAAGAGCTATCTGTATTGCTGAAATAAACCAGTCTATGATTCTGGGTTGGAAGGGACCCTAAAGATCATGTAGTTCCACCCCCTGCCGTGGGCAGGGACAGCTTCCACTAGACCAGGTTGCTCAAAGCCCCGTCCAACCTGGTCTTGAAATAGGCTGCTGCTGCTGTTTGCACTGGTGTGTTTCATCTAACACAGACATCTGATTTTGATGCAAGTTCCGTGTTCGCTTCATATTCCAGCTTCATAGTTTGCAGTGTAAGCAAAAAAGATTTATTATTATTCCTGGCAAGTAATACATTTTTGTCTTTAACCATCATTTTGAAAAAAATTAGGGTGAGTGTGCAGCAGACACAGAAATAACGAGGCCTCCAGACAGAAGGGGATTTGCCCTATCATTGGATTCAGTCATTTTAGCACAGCACAGCTGATGATGCTTCTCACCATCATCCCAGAGACTGCTACGTATACTTCTTGTGTGATCCACTGGTATTTTTAATATACAGATCATTGCATTAAAACAAATTTTTAAGTCATAGTGAAGAGCAGCTGGCAGAGTTTATGCCTACAAAGACTGAGCTGAGAAAAAAAGTGACAAATTGGTCTTTCAAATCCTGTTTTATTATGCCTTTTCTAATTTAAGTTCCATGCTGTGCAGGCTTGTTCATTGGCTGGGGAAACAAAAGGAAGTATCCTTTGGACTGGAAAGAGAATAGTAGATTAAAGCACAAATAATATGTTTAATACTGCTCAGTAGCTCTCCACAGTGCTTTCTTAGCATCTAGTATCGGTTTCTTGTATAAATTCTGGACTGGAAAGAGAATAGTAGATTAAAGCACAAATAATATGTTTAATACTGCTCAGTAGCTCTCCACAGTGCTTTCTTAGCGTCTAGTATTGGTCTCTTGTATAAATTCCAAATGCTATTTAAAACCAAGCACAGAGTTTTTGGATTTGCACCACCATCCTCTGGTAAAAATCTGTCAGAGTTCTCACTATTCTTACTGATTCTGACGCAGCCTCTGCAGGTTCAAAGGCCTTTTTGTAGTAGGCATAGACTTGCAAATATAAAGCTTTGTTTCTTGGGAGAACTATGAACTGCGTTTCTTCTTATTTTCTTCTAATTACAGAGTAAGAAGTAGTCAGGTCATACTTAAACTACATACACCAGTAAGTGACAGAACTTTGTGAGTGAAACTTTATTCACAAGGATAAAAATAAACATAACTGTAACATTTACAGGGAGTTGATAATCTGTCATCTTGTACAGTTAGATTCTGTGGGTGTTCTTTAAAACAAGGAAATACATGCAAATAAATATTAAATATAAGGTAACATCCATGAAATTATAAAACTTTATAGCAGCAATGCTGGAAATGAAGTTTTCAGTTGTTACATTATGTCCAGGTGAATTTATAGACTCGTCTATTTAATGTTTCATGAAACAATTTACCACAATGAGTAAGCATGAAGCTGAAAGGCACAAGAAATAATAAAAAAAAACCAAAAAAACACACAGTTCATCTGTTCCAGTGCTTTGTGTTGCTTTGCTTGTTTCATGCTACTCAAATAAATGCACATTATAAATTCAACAAAGGCTTGTAAAAGGTTTTACTGAAGTAGATAAAGTATCATGGAGAAATTGATGTTTAGGCCTTGCTGAAAGTATTTCTCAAAATACATAATTACTGTAATTCTGCTTTGGAGGCAATTACTTTCACCGAGTTGTTCCCTCAGTACTTAGAAGGCATTTACAAAGGTTTGAAGAAGTGAGAGCTTCATCAGCAAGGGGAAAAAAAAAATCCACCACAACCCTCTGCTTGGCTAAGATCTCACTTTGTCATCTTATTTTTCTCTTGGAAAGAAGTTAAAGGTAAGTTTGACATCTGCTGCTGCAGCTGTTCTCGTGGGCCCAAAGCCCTCAGTTCTTAAGTGACTAGGAGGGGCAAAAAAAGCCTAGTAACTCAAAAGCATATCAAACTGTTGCATGAATCTTGTGACAGCAACTAAGTACAGGTTTATTACTGCACATGTAAATACCCTTTGTTCCTATGTCTGTCCTCTTTCGTTTGTTACGTATACTTTTTCCAGCATAATAGTGAGTTAAAACACCTCCATAACTTTCTGTTGTCATAGCAAAACTATCAACTTGCTGACACCTGCACAAGTAGCAGAAGCGGTTTTTTTCCCCAGGTTTGCACACAACTAAGCAGGGCCCTGGAAAACTAGCTAGCACCCACTCTTGAATATTCACGAGTGAAATTATTCCCTCCAGCATGCATTACCGTAGAGCTGTAGATTTCATCTGTCATCATGCTGCCTGTTCACCTACCAGCGACTAACTATATCAGTTTTTTTCCTATTCAAAGCACTTAAGGGTAGATGTTAAATAGAAACATCAAGCGTACTCTCTACATACAGGAAGCTAGTGAATTAAATTGCAGGGCAGGAGTTAACATACGCGTGTAGTAGTCAGGTATTGTATTGGTAGTCACGCAACACAGAAGCTAGTTATTAATTTACAGGAGAACCTGAGGTGCTTCATTGCAAGGTCAGCTCTGCAACTGATGTTGGGAAGGGATGGCCTGGAAATGGCCCGCGTAGAAGCCAGCACGCTAAACGTACGTAAGCCAGCCTGAGAACTGTGGTGGATTTCTACAAACGTGTCTGACTTCCCCCCTGGAGCTCAATTACAAGCATTATATCAGAAGAAGGTAACCCATCCTCTGTAATTCAATTTTTACCTGATGACTGTAAAACTAATCCACCCTGTTGGCAATTTGGATTCTAATACAATGATTAAATAATGCCATGCAAAGCAATCTAGCTTCAGGCAGGAAAGATACTGAATTACATCCCAGAATATCCAGTCCACTTTCTTAGCAACAGGGGATGTGAATGCAAGTGCAAAGAGAGACTTGAAAATTTTTTTTCTTTTTTCTCTCTGCTGAGTAGTCTAACTGCTACGCCATGGAAGTTACTTATTACAAGGCGGCTACGGACAGGGATATTCTCAGAGCTAGTCTTTGGCACCTTGCCTCTTTCTTGTAAAGGAAGGCCGAATAACAGCCAAGTAAAGCTATGTAAAGCTTGTTATTAAGTGATGCAATGGATCACGTCCTGCTTGTAAAGGTACCTCTCTTCTCCTCCCCAACAACACGTGTAAACATCAGAGAGGGTAACAGGTAATTAGCAGTGTAGACGCGTGCACTGCAAGAGCCCTGGCAGTTTTAAACAGAGAAAAAGCCCGTTGAGTTTAGGATAGCGTGGGGTTTTTTTGTTTGTTTGGTTTGTTTTTTTTTTTTGGGCGGGGGACATTTTTTGAATCCCGCTGAGGACGGGCAGGCTGTGGAGGAGGAAGAGGTGGAGGATGAAGAAGGGGAGGAGGAGGAGGAGGAGGAGGAAGAGGAGGGCAGCCCGGCCCGGCCCGGGCGGGGCGGGGGCCGGGAGCTGTCCGCCGTGCTGAACCCGCGTCCTGCCGGAAAGGCGCCTTCCCGCCACCCTGAGCGCAGCTGCGTGCGGGCGCCCCTCGCCTGGAGAAAGAGAAACCAAAAGCGAGCCCACGCTGCGAACTACCGCATCTTCTCCAAAGAGTTGCAGGCTGGTAAGACCAGCTGTGGCTGCAAGCTGACTTCTGTGTGTTCGCCCCCACAAGAAGCAGAGCACAGCTTAGAAAGAAAGTGTCCTCTTGAAGCACGTGTAATTACCCTGTCCCATTTAACACCCGTGTGCCAGAGGCAGAGTACCATATAAAAACAGAAGGGCTGTGCTTTCAGGGGATATTTCCATCTATATCAAAAGAGATAATGCACACCTCTTAATAACAGAAGGGGCCCCTACTAGGTACTGGTTTTGGTTTCTTTTTGTTTTCAAGTGAAGCTTAAAAAGAGCATTCAGAAATGTGTGCCACGCTCCCTGCTGTATTGATAGACCTTCAGGATGCTGTTCTTCACCTACCCAGAAAACAGGTAAGCACATTTTCAACTTTAGCTTTAGGAAACTCTCACCACAAAACTGATTCTTTCCTAAAACACAAGTTGTGTCCCACTAAGTTCTTTATTTCTAAAACTGGTGATAGCACCTTGTCCTATCCCCATAAAAGTCTAGATGTATTTTTTGGCAATAATCATATTCTGTATCCTTGTAATTTAATCAGTTGATCACTCAGCTCGCCCACTCAACAGTAATAAGCCATTGACCCTGTGGTTTCAGACTGGATCAATGCTATGCCTAAGTTTTGGACACCTGGAGGCCTTGTGTGCAAATAGGAAGAAACTCTTTTAACTTACTTTAGATGTGATAAATTTTTCCTCTGATGTGTTGATTACATTAGCAGATCGCTTTCCCTAGAAACCTTTGTCCAACAGCCTGCAGGCAATGAGCAGCATATGCTTAAGTTTCTTGCTGGAGATGGCATACTTAAGCCACTTGCTTGGGTATTTAAGGGTTTTCAGGTATATTATGCAGTTCATTGTTCTCAGTCTGATTCACCTGCAGAAATCTTAGCTGAACGTGGCCTGACAAGTGGCAGCGTAGACACTACTGCCTACCGTGCCTCCACTGCTGATGCTATTGGCCGGACACTTCAGAGGTTTCATACTGCTGTCTCTCTGGACATACAAATGTTCCAATCTCCAGCGCTCCCAGCTTTTCCGAAACTCCATCTGAACCTAAGAGAAGCAAAGAAGGAAACAGAAGGAATGAATGTAGAACTACTCAGATCTGTAAATGACCCCACTAGAAAAGAGCAAGGAAAAATAAAGATACCAAACTACTGAGAAAAGCTGGCAATGCTCTAAACCTGCAATAATATTGCTTAAAATTGTCCAGTTATCTCATTAGTCCATTGTAGGGTATTCTATATTGAAAATAATGATAGCATTCACTTTTACTTGTAGAAATAAAACTTTTCTATGCACCAGGAAATCTTATCTTCATTATTTTATTCTAAATTGTACTCAGCTGCAATACTGAATGTACTGTATGCCCTACCAGTACTAACAATTAAGTTGATTTTGCTTATCAGCCATGAAATGACTAAAAAGACTGTCTCCCTGTTCAGTACGGACGCCACAGGTATTCCTAAGAGTTCCATTTTAACTTCTGGTTTGATTTAAACAGCATTATGTCTTGGATTAGTTTTGTTCTTTGAATATTTACTTTTTTTTTATTCCATACAAAAATTAAGGTTTATTCAGAATTGAAAAACCAGCAATTAAGCATGTTAAAGACTGTACTTTCCCCCCTCTTTTTAAATAACAATTACAATATCTTGTTCCAGATACTAGCTTTTTTTAAGTTCGGAAGTTTATCCAGGGTCTTGTAATTGCTGCACAATCAAGAACAGAATTTAGATCTTCCTGCTCCACGGGCAAAGTTCTTACCTCTTGACTGAAGTAAGAACCTCCATTAGCTTTTAACACACAAGGCAGAGGACAAAATTGAACCTTTTTTACTCTATTTAGAAAGAGGTACGAGTGCAACTATAGTAATCAATCATGTTCATTATGCTGTGTACTTCAGCCTGGAAGTAAGTTCACAATAGGTGGGTCACTCAAGTGAGCCTTCTCTGGAGGCTCTTTTTTTTCCCCTTTAGGATCTGGTACTGACCACCAAGAGACAAAATAGGTTGATGGCAGTTCCAGTGCAGGTCTGACATCATACCCACGCTGCTGAAACCTTCACACTCTGAGAGAGACTTCCTAAGGAACCAGCTGCTGTATGTCCATCTTGTCTGCTTGTTCATTGTGAAATAGTGAATCTGGGAGGCAGCCTTAAAAAAGGAGCAAAGCCTTACAGAACCACTTGTCTTCCCTTGGTGGCAACCTCTAGCAGTGCTCGTCAGCTCTGGGCAACAGCCGTCACACCGAATACTGTCCTGGTGGGAACCAGCTGCATCTCTGCATTTCTGACAACAGAATCCATCCCTCTGGAATCACAACCAAATGGGACAGAAAGAAAAGATGCTGATATAGAGGCTCGTATTTTACAGTAATAACTGTGGGTCATTGTGCCAAAAGCTGCACAAAGACACCAGAAAAAGACAGTGTGACTGGAATGGCTTGGCGTAGAAGAATGAGTGAGAAGAGCCCGATAAAGACAGAAAAGGAAACCGAAATGCACAGACCATGCTGTCTGCAGGAGAAGAATTGACCGTATTACCACCCCAGTACTTGGTACTTTTTATGGGCATGGAAAACAGTTAGTTTAATAGGCAGCACTAGGAAAAAGCAGTTTTAGACGTTTACAGTCAGATCCATGAACATACTTAATGACAGAATAAGTCAATGAGCAACAGAAATGGGTATCTTAGAACCAGTCAAAGGGAGGAAATGAGTCTTCAATCTGGCTGGACATGACAGGCTGTATCCTAGAGCTATGATACAAATAGCCTGCAAGATTGAGATGAAGCAAATGGGAAGACCTGAAAAAAAGACTATCAGAGATGATGTCTTAGGAATGGATCTGAATGACAGAATATTATTTTTCTCTCCAGAGATTAGGAAAAGGGTAAAGAACAGCTCTGCTGTCTGCCTTGAACTGAGTTTTTGCCTAGATGCCCGGTGACGAGTGGCATTCTTCAGGGGTCAGTACTGGGACTGGTGCTGCTTAACATCTTTGTCGGCGACATGGACAGTGGGATTGAGTGCATCCTCAGCAAGTTTGCCAACGACACCAAGCTGTGTGGCGCAGTCAACACACTAGAGGGAAAGGATGCCTTCTACTTTAAAAGACTCTGTCCTGACTGCCAGACTTCTGAATTTTTTTAATTACTGCCCTATCTCCCTTTTTTCAAGGAAGGAGGCAACAAGGAGAAGCAAGGCTACAAAAAATGAAACCTGAATCAGCTTAAACTAATTCTGGTGGAAAGCAGCAGCATATTTGTTTAGAATATTTCTTATAGAAAGCAACAGTAACTACAGAAAGACTGATCATATCAAGCCCAGCTTATGTTTCAGAGAACACTGGTGATAACAGACAATCTGATGAGACCCTGCCATTTGCGTCTTAGCAATATCAGAGAAAATCCAGAGTCCTTCAGGTGAAATATAACTGAAATATGAACATATTTCAGACCTGTAAAGCTGTACAAGGGATTTAAAACAAATATTCTCTAATTCATGCCTGAGGAAAGCCTGCTGCTACCCACCTCTGACCTTCATAAGCAGAACAATTAACACGTTCACTTAAACAAAATCTTACCAATAAGCTACAAAAAGTGAACAGCCTCCTGCAGGGCTTAATTCAGGATGCCTACTGCTTTTCTGTTGACTCCAGCCTGGCCATAATGACACAAGTAGAACATTTTTCCATCGATTCCAATTGCTTGATGAGGCCTATTTCTCAGTAGGTGATCTTGAATTACTGTGTCATATTTAAAAGTAGATTTAGCACGATTGTAAAACACATTGGTGTGCATTAAGCTTAATAATGTGATGCCAAATTAGTTTCCTTCCCTTGCAAGCCTGGTTGCTGAATGAATGAACAATAACAATCACTTAGAAGGTAACGAGAGATTCCTGCAATACAGAAACAGAACAACACTCTTTCCCCCAACAGGGCTGGGATTCAGCAGAAGCCATAGAAGTTGCTACTTGCAGTCAGTTAACTCAAAGCCCTGGCTACATTTCTTCTGGGCCCGTGGGAGACCTCACCACTCCATGGAGAGCGCAATGATGTCTTCAAATAGCTGGGCCACAGGAAAACCAAACGAATCCAAACTATACAGGCATTAGTCAAGAGGGCTCTACAACCACACCAGCCAGCTGAGCTGAGTTCTCAGAATAAAATGGGCTCTACTCCCACATTCACCCAAACAAGCAAATAAGAAGCACTGTGAGACAGATTAAGAACAGCAGCTATAATTCTTAATAAAAGAAAAGCTCCAGCAGTGCAAACTATACAACTGAGAGCAAGACAACTTGCAAGATCATGTCTACAAATAGTGGCCCTAAATTATACTGCCTGAATTCCCTCCAACAACATTTGTCTGAGGAGTTATCCTGTGCAGCTGTACAGAGGAGGGTCTGTAAAAAAAAAAAAGTCCTGAACAAGGACAATTTAACAGTTCAAGAGCATTTTCAATTTCCTTTTCCTATAGTGGATGTTGATAAGGCAAATTGGAACACTAGTGTCTTTCTTACCTCATTATTGATGAAACAGTAGAGAATTGCAACCATCAGCCCCTGAAATCAACAAAAACCAGAAAAGCAGTGAGCAGAGCAGAGCAATTCCCCTACTTTGCCAAACAAACTTGCAAAGGGCTATCGGCTCTACACTGGCGTGGTCCCATGGTGAGAGAAAACCAAGATGGAGACAAATGGAGACAACCTGTGGTCCCCAACAGCTTTGATGGCAGAGGGGAGGTTTGACCAAACTATGTCTCAAAGCACACAGTCTTAGGGAAAAGAAATTACTGTGTTTTTCAACCTGTTATTTTTTTTTTTAAAGATTCCTTTCCCCTTACCTGGTTTCTAGTTATGAACACATCATAAGTGAACAATTCACAGTGATCTTAAATAGAGCTCTGTGCTTGATAAACAGGGAACGAGTGGGTGAGCAGGGAAACTAGAATAATAATGATTCCCTTACACAAGGAGACTCTTTTGAAATGGCCTTACCTAAGGCAACAGCTAAATAAAAATCACAGTAAACCTACATCCTTCCTCACATGCAGTTACAGCTGTAGAGCTACCTCTCACAGCACAGATTTTTCCAAGGAGTATCAAAAACCACTAGAGAAAGCACAAAATTTGCTTTCAGCAATGCCATTATACAATTACAGGAAATCACAGGCAATTTCATTATTGCCTTGAGGTGTCCCATAGGAAGTAGATATTAATACATGGATAGGAATACCAGTTCGTTACGGTAAATTTAAGACATTGAAAATAAGAGTATGTGACACTAACATCTAAGTTGGCTATTAAAAATTAGTCCCCATACTTTCCCTTCCATTGCCATAATCCTGTAATATCCAGTGCTAAATTGAGAAATATAAAGAACAGGGAACGTGCAATGAAAGAGAGAGAAAGTAGGTCCCCAAACAGCAGTTAAAAAATATCTTATCCACATGGGCACAGCGTGAGTGCTACCTGGAAAGAAGCAAAGGAGAGTTCAGTAAAAAGCTTCACAAAGCGCAGCATCCCTCTGGCATGCTCATCAGTAATAAAGGCAAAGATGACCTCGTGGGTCCCCAGCAGCGGGATCAGAGTCAACGTAGACTTGGCCAGCCTAAGATCACAAAGAAAGAAAAAAAAAACAAAACAGTGCCACTGAGTAGATCATTGTTGATCCCAACAGTCACTGGGAGTCACTGCTTCTGCATTCTGCTTCTGACACATTGTCAACTTTAGTAAGTCACTCCACCACTTTATGTTGCAGGGTTCTCCTCCAGAGGCTGTAGAAAAAAGAAAAAAAAAATCCTCAAAACAACATTAGTAGGTTTCCATGTGTTTTAACTGCCCCTGCCAATCCACTGCAGACCACCTTCTGCCGTGAGCAAAGCTCTGCATTTAGCTGCTGGCTGCATTTCACCTGGAAAATCTTCCAAACTCAGGAGCAGGTCATGTGCTTTCTTGAACCTGAGAGGTCTTCTTGTGTATCCTTTTCCCCACCTGTAAGTGGGAAAGATGACTAAAACCTACCTTGTTGATGGCCTGAAAAAAATAATCTATCAATGACTGGAGTCTTTCAAAAATACCTTGGCAAAGGGAGGAGTACTTGCTATTCCTTCCCACCTCTGTGGTGTGTTAAATCTTCAAAACATTATAACTAACCGTAACTGCAGAACACTTTGTAAAAGCAGTTAAACTGTCTAAAAGTGAGTGATGACTGCATGATTTAAACAGCAAGTTCAAAGACACAGCTAGCAAAGGAAAAAAGACAAACCAACCTGAAATAAAATATTTTTCACCAGTGAGCGAGCAATGCTCAGGGATACCACCACAGGAAAACATTCACAAGAATGGTCCTTAACCCTCTTTTGATAGACATACACGCCAGCCACCCAACAGGATAATGAAAGATGCCTGAGTCTCATGTGGGAGTTTATAGGGCTATCGTGGGCCACAGAACTTATCAAGCATCTCACAACAACCTGTCTTGAGACAATTCAGTAGACACAAAAATCACTCAACTAGCAGGGCTGCCAGTACTTCCTAGATCTTGCATGCCCTAGGGCTGCTGGCTGCTATTCTGAATCATGTAACCATTCAGGTTGGAAGGGACCTCTGGAAGTCTCTGGTCCAACTCCAGTTCACAGCAGGTTACTCAGGGCTGTGTCCAGCCAAGTTTGTAATATCTCCAAGGTCCTCCACAGCCCTCTGGGGCTCTCTTCCAGCGTCAGACCACTCTCACTGTGATTTTATTTTTTTTCCACCTCTGACGTGCAATTGGAATTTCTCTTGCTACAACTTGTGACCTCTGCCCCTTGTCCCTTCATTGTGCATCTGTGAAAAGACTCCAGATCCATCTTCTGTATAACCACCATTAGGTAACTGAAGACTGCAATTAAATCCTTGCTTTGTCTTCTGTTCTCCAGACTGAATAAACCCAGTTTTCAACACCTCCTTCTGTGTCACCTGGTCCAGCCCCTGAACTAGCTTGGTGCAACACTGATGCAAGTCCCATGGGGTTGGAGGAGCAGGCCAATATGTTTTTCTTGTACTGGGCAGCCAACCTGGACACCAGAAGCAGTGTCAAAAGCACTGATTGGAGGGGATAAGCCACTTCCCTTGACCTTCTGGCTATGCTCTTGCTAGTGCAGCCCAGTATGCGGTCAGCCCATGCTGTCACAAGGGCACACTGCTGGATCATGTTCAACCTGTTGTCCTGCAGCATCTCTGGGTCTTCTGTAAAGTTGCTTTCTACTCAGTCAGTGCCCATCCTGCAGCAGTGAAATACTCAACTTCAAACTAGCTAAGTCAGTAGCAGTGTGGCTACCACAGCATGTAGGCTCCACACTGTTTAATTTACCCTACTGCTAACTTGTTATTTCTACGTTATTTTTCAGTCTGCAGTACAGAAATATTCTCCAAGATGAAGAAATGAAAGAAGTGACCATGAATCTTAGCAAGGTGATTAAACAACAGGAATAATATACACAGAGACAGGGTGAAGCCTGCAAAAAGAAAAAAAAGGAACACTTCTGTGATAAATCTGACATCTCTCTTGAAACATCATATGCATTCAAGACTGAAAGTTTGTTCCAGTACCAACTGCGAAGAAGAACAAGGAGCAATACTCAAAATGATCCCCATCTTGATCTTCATTGAAGTTAAAGCTTTTATTTCTATCACTTACATGATTTTTTCAAGTTATGTGAAGTACTTGCATATACTACAAGGATTTAAAAAAATATCTGCTTAATTAATATTCATCTATTATTATGGAAGACTGTAAAGAGATGAACTCAGAGATCAAACCTTCTGTTTATCTATAACACAGGTATAATACCTACCCTGGCATCACCAGGAGGCTTCTCTGAGGACTGATTGTCCAAGCAGTCATACCAACGTGTGACACCACACCTGTGCATTATTCAAGGGCCGTGATCTTTAATCACCTTTGTCAATCCACACCTTTTCATGTATATCCTTGTCTACTTCAATTTTGAGAGGCACAGAAAGTGTCAGACCACTAAATGACATACCTGCATTTTATGTCAGTTTTGCACATCAAATTAGCCTGTAGTTTGGAGATGATGATGCATATAACTCTGATAAAGATGAGGAAATTTACCTGGAAAAATGAAAGATGGATTTATGTCATCATCAAGAAACACACATGCGTAAGTGTTTAAAAAAGCTGGTTCGTGTATGCACGTGTAGGTCCCTGTGCATCCTGCTCCTCTGCAGCTGCAGAATTTGCCATGGAATTCAACTCCTTCATAAGGAATTGTGCTCTAAATACATCCTCTGCGAATGCCCAAGTCACCTTTGAAAACGCAGGCAGTTCACTAAAAGTAAGGGAGCTTACCTACACCTCTGGGGCGTGAGACACAGTAAAGGTGTGGGCTGTCTCATTTGCCTTCTCTGGAGGTCTAAGACTGCCACCATATTGCGGCTGCAGAACATGGCATTTCTCCACAATGCCACACAATCCGCTGCTCTTCAGTAGCCCAGTACCTGCGATATTATCTTCTGCCTCCCTGTACTACCTTGTCACAGCCTTCCTCGCACTGGGGAGTTAACTGGATTGCTGCGGCATGCTGTGTTGTTATCATGTACTGCCACTGCAGCAGCATGTGGCCAAATTAAACACACAAAACGCTAGTCGGGAATGCCAGTGACAGAAACCAATTTGATTTCATAAAAATCACATTTCTGAGTGAAAATGTCAATACCCTCAAAGGTTATTAGCCTTCGGACATACACGACAGCCGTGTGCGCATCTGCTCTCTGTACTGGACCGTGGTGTCCCGTTCTCATGGAAATCTGCCAGCTTGCTGCATGCGCCCCGTACTTACCCCAATGGCGATCAGAATGGGCAGTCTGATGATCAGCCAGTAATTCATGTTATAGTTTCTGGTCCAGCAACTAGGCAGATGGCAAAAAGAGGGAGACAAGAAGAAAAAGTTTCCGTACATTACTAAAATCTCCGGCTTTTCATTCTGTCAGAGCACTGCAGATGGAAAACAATATTGAGGACTAGATACCAGGAAAGCACATCATGCTGACATGGAAACAGATGCAGTTGCTTCTTAGAAACACTGAACGCTTTGTACTATTGCAGCTATCATAATCCAACTGGATACTACTCGGCTGCCTTTCTTGCCCACTAATGGCTAGCTCTCCTCCACAATTTGCTATGAATTGTCATCAGTTAATTGTGAAGATCTACTCCATTAAACCCAAGGTCAAATTTGTCATGTGGCTGAAAGGAGAAGGGGGGAAGCTGAGCCAGACCTTCCCTGCGTGGTTCCTATCCTCCTCTTTCTGCATTATTTTTTATTACTCTTCAGTCTCCAATGTCAGGTCATCTTATCATTTAACTGTTAGTTCCTTATCCCATTACTTACTTTTCTCGTATCAATGTTCAGATCAGTCATCTATCTTATTTGTCCTTATTTTCAAAGAGGACCTACTAATTTCAACCAGGAGAAAGCAACTAAGGCAGCAAACTCCAGTTCCTTCAGTGTATATGGATAGGTTTCAGGCCCAAAGGGAGTTTTAAGCGATAAACTAGTAAAAATCGGACAGGAGCAATAGTTCCCAATTTTTGTCGGCTAGCTGAGCCCTCTGCCAACTAAGTAACATGCTGCAGGCAATATAACACATCATTGTCCCCAAAAGTCTCACTTTAGCTTTTTAAATTCCTATGTCCTTGAGCAATATTGGAGAACAACCACAAAAAAAGCGATGCCTGAAAGCTACAGTTTGGGATCACAGGTTCAAAGCGAAGTTTACACTGGGGAAGGTTTGTACATCTAGTTCTTTTAGGTCCCACCCTGGCCACAGCCAGCCACCCCTGACTGTATGATGGGCATGTGTGTGTACAGTGGCCCAAGTGTTGGGGCAGCGTTCACACGCCACTTCACTTGTTGCTGCAGTGACAGCATTCTTAACATTTCTATGAAATAACTTTGTTAGCCTCCTGCCATATTGCTTAGCCGTACTCAAAAGCAACAGTCAGCAGGAAAGCCAGCAGGTTTCTGAGCTACACAGCCTGTGAAACGTAAACTACGAGAGAGCACTACAGAAAACATAGGTTCCTTCACAAAACAAGTTTCTCTTCATCTCCAAATCTCATCTGCCAAAACACATATGTGGCTCAGTTTTCCTTAAGGTTTCTTAACAGGCCTATGAAACTTCAGCTTGGATGATGGTGGTGGAAAGTAAACCCTTCTCCTCCTTGTTATGGGACAGTCAGCTTGAGAGACACTATCAAACCATGCAGCATGTGGTAGGGATTCATGCTCCAACAACACACCCACAGGCACTCACATACTAGAGAGTAACGTGAAGCCGCTTGGCTGTGGCAATTCCATATTCCCTTGCAGGTACTGCAAGCCTGAGAAGGGCTCAGGATTTCATTTTTCCTTTCAATTTCAGTTTAATGCATATAACAAGCACATTATTGCAACCAGCAGCTCCACAACCTACGATTCAATTGCATTTTAGATACTGGAGAAAAAAAAAGGTGTACAGATTGTGTGCAGTCAGCAGACCTGAGCTGGAATCTGAGTAACAGAAGAACTTAATTGGTAGGCGTGACTGGGAGCCTTTAAAACTAATTTTATTTGAACCTCTCAAGACTGGTGGGATAATAGGCATGCCTGGAAGTGGAGTTCTAATTTTCTGACTAGCTGCAGTGGAAGCAGAGGCAATTTTAAAAGTTCCTGATAATGACAGAGGCTGAGAAATGATTCTTTACATTAACTCTGCTACATCTCTGTGTGTATTAATTTGCTTCCTGTGGCACAAAGCAGTTTTAGCTACTTTTAAATTTATACAAATATGTGCAATAAAACTGCCATTACAGCCCAATTAAAGTGTCACGGCTATTAAAGCGTCCAGAAAATAAAATTGATAGATCTGTATGATTTCTTGTCCATTTGTGCTTTCTGGGATTGCCGCACTGATAAATACACCGACATCTATTGTGTTTGGGATCTATCCCTGCGGTTTGCGCAGCATCACTCAGAAGATGCCTGGCAGCTCATAGCCTCAGAGCCGTGAATAGAGAATTGGTCCAGTGAAACAAATCCTACTGGGAAATTTCTGCTTTTGCTTACCAATCTGGTGTTCTTTTTCTAAAAATGAAAACATTGAAATTCTACCTTGAAGAGGTACAGCTGAGTGGCTCCATTTTTAAAAAAAGATTGTAGGCTGGCTGCCTTGCTCCCGTAATTAATCGTAGATAGAAACAAAGATGTATAAGCATCAGCTCTTTAGGCACAGTCTAATAACTAAGCAGCACAGATTGCCTTTGATTGTATTTGTAATGTAGACAAAGTCTTTTTCAATAGCTCACTTTTTAAAACAGCGATTGCCTTCTGAAGGAGTTTACACTGGCACATGTAAGAAAAGGAGGCGGCAATCTGCAAGTAAGTCTTGCAGGCTTCGGTCCTTCATTCACACCTCTGTGTTCACAGGGCTGCCTCAGATTCCCAGCCACGTCCACATTTACCTCCAGTTATTCCTCGTAGCCAGGGAAGTAGTTAAGTCACAAATGAAATTTACAGCCTGCTGCACATCCATGGTGACAGCGCTATGGCAAACAGCATGAAAGATATCCCTGCCTGCTCCAGCAAACGCCCGCCCAAGGCACAGAAATCTTGCCTTTCAGAGAAGCTGCCGCACGTGGTTATTTATTGCTGTATTTTACAAATATTTATACAAGATTTAGAAAATTCAATAAGGTGCAAAATTGCCCCTTCTAAGGTCTGCTGAAGGCAGTGAGTGACAGTTTTCTTTAATAGAAAACATAAATCAGCTCTGAGCACCGCATAATGTAGAAGGCTCAGCATGAGCACTTTGAATACATTTTCTCCATCAATGGGAAGATATACCCATGGAACGACGCCTGTTCAGTGGCCGCATGTTCTCTACACCTGTTCTGATAATTTCAACAAAACTTGCAATACATCAGTACGGCCACAATCTTCCTACAGAATATTATCAAGTCAACCTTGAAAAGGAAAGTCAGAAAATCCTAACATTGCTTAAGCCAGAAAAGGCAGCTTTGACTGACCTGGTCCAGTACAATGGAAGACACTAAAAAAAAAAAAAGAAAAAAAGCAAGCCAGTTCTTGGTACTCACGAACACCAGAAAAAAAACTGTCTGGGGGTGTCTCTGACTGCACTGATTTTCATACTGCAGCATCTCTCTAGCAAGGATTGTCCCGGGGGGGGCTGGGGCAGGGAGGGGGGTGTGA
>VYZM01011229.1:0-36538 GCA_013398915.1 Dromas ardeola | reverse complement strand
AAACAGCGTGCTGGGTTGTTTGGTAATTAAGTAATAATAAATAGTACATTTAGAATAAAAAGGAAATAACAAAGTTATTTATTTAATCACAAAGAAAGCTACGCAAATGTTTCCAGGCAGTCACCATCACAAAGAAGACGAAGCCACTTTCCTCCCTTTTGTTTCTATAAAAACCCCTATTTGATACATGAAGCATATGCAATTTTGCAGAACAGCCGCTATGGTAAAAGCGGACAAAAAGTATTTTGTGTTTTGCAGCAGTTTTGCGTGTGGTATATTTGACTTCAGCAAGACTAACATAAGCAGACAGAGAATGCGCCTTTATTTTAAGAAGATCTAAATAATGGAAGCTTAAACAAGAGCAGGCAATCACATCTCTGCTGCTAGGCATAAGCTAACCACTACAAATCGCAGGCAGAATCCCGTGGGAGGTTTTTGCCCTCCTCTGAAGCACAACTGAAAAGGCTACCGCCAAAGGCACAGTATCAGGAGTGGTCTTGGTTGGGTATGATGACTTCTACTGTTGATACTCTAGCTACAGAAAAACAAAACATACCTTTCCTTGACCTGCAAAAGGATAGATTCATTCAGACATGCAGAAAATTCTGATCAGAAAGAAACACATGCTCCTTTCTGAAACGTTATGCAAGACCTTCAGACAAAACAGAAGCAATTACGTGAGGTTTCAGCACATTGCCAAAGCAAACCATGCTGAACAGAAAGCAAACAGTGACCTGCCAGTGCACACAGACAGCACAAATGAGACAGCTAGAAAAATCAGAACTAAACCAACCCCTCATCTTCATAAAGGTACTTGACAGTTCCCCAGAGGACAACAAACAGCATTGGCACACCTGGGAAAAGAGGAGACAAGGTTGACACTGATATTAAGAGACAGGGAAAAGCAGAGAGAAGGACAATCCCTCCCCCAACCGCACCCCCCCCCGGCTAATGATGAGCAACGTAATTAACTGATGGCAGGGTTGCAGCTCTTACCCAGCACAGATAGCTGTCAATGGTGGAAGGAGGAATCTAACCTGCAGGTAACTAATACACAAAACTCATTTTGCCTGAGCTCCCCCCTAACTCCTAACAAGCATGAAAAATGAACAACAACAGACCATCACCCCCATACTCAACATATACCGCCTTTTCCATGGAAAGTTTCACAGAGGGGCCAAGAGAACGAAATTTCTGGAAGCTCTGCTAGCCTCTATTTTCATGTCAGAGAGGAGTATAGCGTGCTCTGACCCGAACCTTTGCATCCACCTTTCTGCCTGTGGGTCAGCCGCACTGTATCCAGGCAGCATCAAGCTCAGGCTGTCTTCTGGCACCAGGGCTGGAGCACACTCAGCCCCACATAGCCCCCACGGCAAAGGGGAGTGTGGGCACACGACATGTAGCAAGTGTGCCCAGGCCTCCCCCACAGAGAAGTCCCAACTGTGGACTGCGGTATTGGCATGGACTGGAGTGGCTGCAGCAAAGACATCGGATGCAGCTGGTCTCGGGAAGAGGCTTGGTCCTACGCTTACCTGACAGTGCATGTGCTACAGCTGAGTCAGTTTATCTGGGGTGTAAAGGGAAGAGAGAAAAGTCAAATAAGCTGGCAGTCGTTACTCGCGTTACAACGTCAAAGGCTCTCAAATTATTTGCTTTCATTTATGAAATGCCTAGGTCTTGAAAAAGAATTTTAAAGTGCATCTACCAAACAACGCTCAGGGAATGCCAAAAAAGCCAACAAGGAAGGAAAGCAGGTTGAGACTCAATGTGTAGGATGAGGAATTTCTACCTAAGGATGGATCAAGATGGTCTAATTCCTCTGTGTACCTCCTTGGACTGTGTCGGATGCTGTATGTACATTGTACAAGGGCAACATTTAATGTGCTTTGTTATTGCATTCTTAAAAACCAATACGGTCAGGGACCATAAAGAACACCAGCGCGCAGCAGTAAGCACTGCACAGGGCAAATAAATACACAGTTCCTGACAACAGAAGCCACAGTGAAATCGGTGCTCTCTTGCAGTCTGGAAATCTACAAGCAGTATCTGTAGTGGGTATTATCAAGAAAAGCCTTCTCTCTCGTTGTACTGTATTCTTTCTCTACTACCAGAACAGCTGAAGACTACAGACAGGAAAGACCAACTATTCTCCTTAATCAGTTAAAAAAAAAAAAAAGAGAGAATTAAGAGCAGCAAGAAAAAAATACCAATAATTAGAATAATAGCAAAGATAATGAATTGAGTAGAGCTTACTGGGGCAAGCGGTTGAACATGTTCCATGGATGTACCTGATACTGAGAGTACACAATATTTTGGGAGCAAAGTTACTGAGAACTCTGTGCTGCCTTGATAATGGCATAAAAGATTAAGAACAGGGTCACTGCAAATCACTTCCAAACACAAATGAGCCTTTGATTCACAGAAACTAATTATAGTTTGAATTATTCCTTTCTTGACTTTACTGAGAATTAAGACATCTTAATATGAAACTTACAGGATAAGACACGAACACTGAGAACACAAAGGCTGTATGTCAGTGGAGGTAACTGATGTATCGAGTGATAACGATAACGATTTGTGGGTATCTCCATCTTCTGGATACAGCAGAAATCTCTCCATATTTAATCGCATTACTTGACATTTGAATTGAGAATCTGTTATTAATATTACATTTCAAAAAAGCCTAGCTAGAGAGAGGCTGGTATTATTGAACTGCATCAGTATCCTGCTATGCAAACATTATACAAATTAATAGGCAGCATGTACAAGGTGACTTGTTCAACATCTTCTGCCCATTCCCACTTGTGATTCAGGCCTCTGGTGCCTCGGTGTTGCAACACCAGTCACATTTTCCATGCTAGCAATGCACACTTTAATGTGAGACACCCAGACTTATCAGCGCAATACATACACGTAAGCTTTGAACGTCAGTGCAAATTCTACATGGATACCATCTGACAACTACCGAATTCAAAGTCTTGGCCTAAGAAACGGGTAGCTCTGAAAACTGTCTGGAACATGCTCTCAGCAGATGGGAATGCATCCAGTTTTCCAAAGCCCTAGTCAAGATCTAAAGAGGATACTGCCCCAAGAACACTCCCTAATCCACCTCAAGTCTGTAGAAGTCGTTCACAACAGCAAAAGAGCAAGTCTGCAGCATCTCTGCAATAATTGTAGTTTGCAAGGATCACTGAGGCTCTCTATAGATTAGTTTACAATCTTGATACCTAATTAACCTGCATTAATTGGCACAAATTCAAATATTGTGGTTACTGCACTCAGTCAAGAGAAATTTGTCTGACTTAAGCAGGCAGTGGAAGCAAACTGTATATAGCTCCTTGAATAAACTCTACAGATGACTATCATTTATTAACAGAAGCAGCATTGTATTCCAGTCCTGGGCTCCCAACATGCAGCTCTTTTGATGCATCTGAGTTTCAGTCATACACCTCTTTCTCTTGCTGACGCTATTCAAAGAAAATCAGATAACTGAAAAAAAAAAAAAAAACCAAAACAAACACCTGCACCCATTTATAGGATGGACTTATTTAAGATATAGGCTGAACTCTTTCTGAGTTTGCTTTTTACCATACAGAAAGCTCTGAGATTGATTTTTTTCCCCCAGTTTAACTGACCACAGAAAGGTCTCTGAATTCTGGAAATGGTAACGTCTACTCTTGTCTGCAGTGCGTCACTGCTGAAGATGCCAGAAACCGCAACGGCCTGCTCATAATAGCCTCTGCCATGTTAGTTCTTGCAGGCTGGTAAGTGATCAAAAATCTTTGAACACTACATGGCCATTATGAAATCCATCAAGTGTACTAGGAAATAAGCATGCCAACAGCTCAGCTAAAGAAAGTTCAACTTCAAACAACAGGGGACAGGGCATCTGAATTATAGGCTGCAATTACTATGTATATTATAGATGATGAGAAAGTAATGGAACTGCCAAATCAACATCTTAACACCCCACTGCATAAATAAGCAGCACAACCTACTTATTTTCACTCTAGCTTAAATATTTTGCACCTGGCCAGGTGTCTGCATAGTAAGAAAAAAAAAAAAAAAGTTGGAAAACCAGACATTATCCACAATGATAATAGGATGAGGTAGGTAAGAGAAGAAAGCTGTGAGAAATTCTGCACAGGAACCACTATTTGGTTTCGTAATGCTCCACTGTCCCTAGTGAGCAGAGAGGAGTGCAATTCGTGTTGCTGCTAGTGGAAGCTACCACGTCCTGGTAACAGCAGGTAGAAATAACTCTTTCCATTTAATGTGTCTGAGGTATTTTGGAATAGACCAGAAAAGCTTAGGGTTGTTCTGGAGTCCACTGAGTAGCAGTTACCGTGAAAGGTGTCACCAGGTGGTGCTGTTCCATACCGCCTTTCCTTATCTTCCCTTACCTCGATGTTCAAGCAAATTTTCATTCTTACAGACACACGATATTTCTAGCTTTACATTGTACGCAAAAGCAATTTCAGGGGAGAAAGATGTATGCGGAGCAAGAGAGGCTCCCCTCATCCTTACCTGCTGATTAGAGATTCTTCCTGAAGTAAATTGGTCTCTGTAGGACCAGAGCACTGCCATCCTGCCGAGACCCTTAAATAAGGACATATTCCGAATACAGCATTTTAGGACTGAGGAGTTTGTGTATAAGGCTCCTATTTCAGATGTAACCTGACATCACTGATTTCCACGTGGTGAGAAGTTCGACCTCCAAGATAATCAGGCAGGACAAACCAGAAGGACACTACTGCTGTCGGAAGAATTCCGATCCTCCCCTTTCTCTCAGAAACCACCCGGGAGTCTAACTTAATCAACTGCCTGACATATAAATGCAAGAAGTATGTGATGAGGAACTGAATGAAGTGGTAAATAAATACGACTAGAGGTAGAAAGAGTAAAAGCACTGAAGATGTGAGAAGCAAACATGAAATGCTTTTCTTTCTAAAAAAGAAAAAGCACAAAAGAGTTGAATCCAGAAGACAAAGAGTGAAGAGAATTAAGAGAAACTCCTGACAGATGTGTTTCCTACCAGGATCAGTCTGGACACAAAAACGATTTTCACATTCTTGTCTGAAACACAGTTTTCATTTGAAAGCAGACAAGAAATGGTTAGTGCAATGAATGCATCTCCTGTTGCTACAGAATTCACACTGGGCTTCAGAAGGAAGGTTTCTTACTGACTCTGTTCCGGTCAGATCTTCTTGGCAATCAGGATGGAGATTGACACCCTAGCTAGGCTTCCTGCCTTTAATAGTTTCATTCCCTCAAAAATTCTTCCTTAGAAGTTGTTTGGATTGCCAAGGGTTGGAAGGAGGGGAATTATTTATTTTTTATGGCAGTTTCCCTGCTGCAAGTGCAGCTGGGTGTAAAATTGCCATAGAAGCTCAGAGAATGTTTAGCTTTTTATTAACATTTTCTTCTTAGCCTTTAGTGCTGAAAATTGTCTCCTCCTGTCATTCTTCCCGCCTGGATGTCGCACATAGTCACTGCGGGATGTTGCTGTTATTCCCCCATTCCTCCCCCCTTCCCCCTTCTGAATGCGAACAGGTCCTTCTTCCACGAAAAACTGCTCAAAGATGCATACAGCGGCATTACAATATAAACTGCTCTTCTCCGGAGACTGCATTGTACAACACTGACACAGCTGTCTGAAATCAGTGTCAAGCTCAGCAGCTTTTCCCTTGGGCTCAGACATGATGAGCAGCGAGTTGATGTCCCAACACCAGCAACACCTTTTTTTTTTTTTTTNTTTTTTTTTTTTTTCCTCCAAGTGATAATGACTATCTGAATCAACATCCTGTTTAGCTGCTGTTGTGCTGACCTCCAGACTGAAGGGAACAACTCATCTACCTGCTCTGCCATTAGCCTATTAAGAATTTTGTTTGTTGATGCTGTTAGTGTTTCTGGTTTTGTTTTTTTTTTCTTCCCCCGCCCCATCAGCTTTGAAAACAGTGTAAACCATTGTTTTTGCAGTAAGATAAGTGAACTCGGGGTTGACACAAATGTTTGAAAGTCTGCTTTTACAAAGAAAAAGAAGACATAAGCAAGGCATTTTCCACATTAAACGAAATAGGAAAAATTTAACACTGCCATCTCAAACCCTAGTGTGGCGTGAAATCTTGGCAAGGAAGTGGCCATTACAGGCATAAAGTTACCTTACAAGTAATCAGGAAGGTTTATAGAATACTATCAATATACATGATGTCAATATAAATGACTTCCAGTTTGTAAAACTACATTAGTTTTCTGAGGTCTATCAAGATTTTATAACTTTTCTAGCTTTTGCAAAGTACAATAACACGAGATAAACAGATTTTCCCCTTTATAAAACATTTCAACAGCAAAGAATAATTACTCATTTGAACTGATACTAAATGGAGTATGTCTAATAACATTAAGAATTGACCTGAAATTATGATATAGCAAAAATGTATTTGAGAAAAAGTTATTAATTTCATTTCACACTCCTCACTGTTTGCTACCTGCTCCTAGGAAGACACAGACTAAGTATAGTACCTTTTACATGCTTCTATTTGAAAAGCAGGTTCACCCTTTCCATGTTTTGAATTGATAAACTGTTTCAAAGAGCGGGACTCTCTCAGCTCAAACGAGAGCCTACTGCTGCCTCTCTGAAGCCTTGGCATTACACTGAGGCTGTCACGCTGCTCATTGCATGCTGAGCATCGCATGCAGCAGAAATGCACCTGGTGAGGGACCTGAGCAACCAAAAAATGGAATCACCAGTCAATAAGGAAGAAAGAGTGGAAAACAAAAATAATCTTCATCTCTTTCCACTTGTTAGAGATGAAACTGTTTTCTGGTATAACTAATCCGGGAGCACTGAAATAGCAGATGCTTTTGCATTTGACGATGGAGAAACATTGGCAAGGTTTGCGCATGCAGCCATGGCTGGAATAGCAAGAAACTGCACAGATGAGGATTGAATAGCATGGGCAGAACTCTTCTAGGAAGCTTGGATGAAACCCATGTATCCAGTGTGAACTTCTGGCACTGCCGCTCTTTTCCACAAATTCCTCCAGAAATTCAACATACGGTAGCAAAACTTCCATTGTGAAGAAAGAACAAAAAAAAAAAAAAAGCATCTTCTGTCTCTACCTTCTGCTTCTGCAAAAGACAAACTGTAACTAGAAGTGAGTCAGATCAAAACCATCGTAACCCTTACTTATAAAACAACACAATATCCTCAGGATTTGGCTAGATATAATTTTGCTCTAATTTCTTTTCCATTCCTTCTCATGACCTCAGTCAGTGCTTCAGGATATCTCCCCCATCCTTTTTTTTTTTTTAATTGAGGGTATGGCTATTCATAAAATATGATTAAAACATACATAGTTCAAATGTTATACAAGATGCTGTTGCTGCACGTCCTATATAAAACTATAATGGAAGATACAGAACTTTTTAACTAAAACTCTCCTGAAGGAAACTGCTATTACTTGCATTTATTTATTCCCATCAATATGCCGGAAAGCCTTTGCTCCTCATATATCACTGTTCAGTAGAATTGGGTAATTCACAGTAAGCCATTTATATGCATTTTACCAGTGAACTAATTTGCTAGAATATTCACAGTTGGCAAATCCATAGAGAGAGAAGCACAGTCAAAGCAATTTAAATGTTCAAACTAGTATCTGTGAAAGCACTTGCAGTATTTACTAGGATTTACTTTCAGCTTTCCAAAAGTCGCCTGATTTCCAGCAAAAGGGGAGGGAGGAGACGAGAAAGGGAGAGAATGCAATAAAAGCACACAAGAGATCATTCCAAAAATAGGATTAATCCTGAACAGTAATATATTTTCAGGCTGACTGGACAGTGAAAGAATCAAAGCTTTAGCATTTCTACAAGACGACAACTCTGGCTTAACCAACTGATTTCAAGGCATCGCAGTCCTTAATCTCAAGCACACAAATCGTAGAATCATAGAATGTGTTGGGTTGGAAGGGACCTTTAAAGGTCATCCAGTCCAACCCCCCTGCAGTAAGCAGGGACATCTTCAATTAGATCAGGTTGCTCAGAGCCTCATCAAGCCTGGCCTTGAATGTCTCCAGAGGTGGGGCCTCCACCACCTCTCTGGGCAACCCGTTCCAGTGTCTCACCCCCCTCATTTGTAAAGAACTTCTCCCTAATGTCTAATCTAAACCTACCCTGCTCTAGTTTAAAACCATTGCCCCTCGTCCTACTGCTACATTCCCTAATAAAGAGTCCCTCCCCAGCTTTCTTGTAGGCCCTCTTCAGGTACTGGAAGGCCGCTATAAGGTTTCCCTGGAGCCTTCTCTTCTCCACGCTGAACAACTTCAACTCTCTCAGCCTGTAATGCCCATGGCACGTGCACCCTGACCGCCCTTTTGCCCAATAATCATTACTTGACCTCCTCTGCCTGGATAACCAGCCTGACAACTCCCTGCTAGCCACCCCTTCTTCATCAGCCCCTTTGCATCCCCCCCTCCCCCCTCATCTCACGCTAACACCATTTCTCTACTGTCATCCTTGACCAGATAACAAGGTATCATCTATATTTTGCGCCACAAGTAGTTAACACATCTTTGAGTGCAGCGGGAAACTACCAGGAGATGAAGCAGGGCAGTCCAGGAAAGTCCACACTCACCTGGAATCACCCACACATCTTTTGTAGGTGGAAGCTGATGTCTTGCAGGAAAAGTACCATGTGGCTGCCACCGGCTTGGGGAGTTTCTGCGGTGCCGCACAGCCCCCGCGTTACGAAGCCACAGCCTCTACGCTGCAAGCATCTGGGAGCTGTGCCGGCCCAGCGTCCTCCAGCTCAAGCAAAGTAAGGGAGGGGGAACACAAAGGGAATGAAAAGTGCAGGACTCGAACTGGGCAGCACTACGACAGACACACAGTATTTTTTCCTATTACACCATCTGCCCGTGCAGGCAGCCACAGGCAGACATACGGAAAGACCAACTTACCCCAGCCAATGCAGAGATAAAGCCGAAAAATCCTCTGCTCGGAAAAGACCGAAAGTACCAGCAGGGTGTACAGGTACATGCCTTCCACAAGCAGCCAGTAGTAGTTGGCAGCCACGCAATACTGCATCATCACAAAGACCAAGCGGCAGCTGAGAGATTCCTGTGACAGAGGAAAGTACAGCCCAAATAAATGCAACGGGGGCTGAGAATAAAAGATACTAACCCAAAAGACTGGTTCTCTCTGCTACTCTTACTTGCTCCTCAAAACAACGCTTGATAAGTTGATCACATTTGAGTACAGAAGGGACAGAAGCCAGTAACAGGTGCTACACACAGCAGATAAGATGCTTTCGACAGCATTCCTCCTTTAACAAAAACTAAAAAGTTACACGTTCTGCATTTTCCCTCAATAAGCAATGGATTATAATTTGAAAAGCACATCACAAAGATGAAAAGAAGGCAAGTGAGATGTACTGTATCAACTGCAGTAGTGAATCTTTTCACTTCCCCAGATACTCTATTCTGCAGCTGAGAATTTCTTTATTAAAGAGCAAATAGCAGATGCCATGATGTTGACTATTTTCCAAAGCAGAAGATTTTTGATAAAACAGCAATATTGCCCACTGCATCACACCGAAGTGGAAAATCTCTCTTGGCTGGTAAATTACAGAGAGGTGGTCAGCAGGGCTTTAGGTAAGTATGAAACCTGATTACCTAATTAATATATCCATCAGATCTGATGAAACCAGTAATGGATAAATCACATGTGAAAGCATAAAGCCTAGGTTTTTTTGAAAGGAGGGAATGACCGACAATCCAATGTGAACATTTCCAAACCATTTAAGATACGTATCACAATATTATTTTCTGCCTATTAATACATTGCAGATGAGAAGAAATCAACCATCATATGTCACTCACTATGTGGTATTAGTGCCATAAACCTTAGGCGGAGTGTCAGAAAAGGATGGGTACTAAGCATGCCTCAGAAAACATACCCTTTACCCTGTATTGCAGCAACAAACACTGTACCCATGTTCTAGAATCACAAGAGCTATACAAATAATGAAAATCCTTTTCTTTGAAGATTAAAGTACATTTTTTATTCCAAATCTGAAGGGGGAAAGGCACGCTTTCATCATATTCACAAAAGAGTTGTACATCCTCTCCTTCGATTAGAAGTATTTAATTAGCCTGTTCCTCCAAACCTTTTCTAAATGCTTTCAAATTTGCATTTTAATCAGACGCTCCCCTTTTTTCCATCATTAACAGATAATAAAGATCTCCAAGAACGACCAACTAATTTGGTCATTATACGAGATGGACAGTCCTATCACAAAAGGTGCTGGCTTAGGGAAATGAATGCCCACTTGTCACTGCTAGAAGAAACAAACCTGCAGCTTGGGAAGAAGATAGGGGCATTTGTAAGTCTATCAAAAATCCACCTCTTTATGTTTCCTCTGTCTAATAGGGGCAAACTTTCCACAGGCAGAGAAACATGCCATGGCATCAACTACTTGCCTGTACCAAGCCCAGGATGGCACAACCACATACATTGTGCTACAAGTTTCAGAGAAAACTCTGTGGACTGAAGAACTGCATTTTGTACAACCCTTGTTGTACAAAATTACCTGCTGCCAATGCAGACACGCCAAAGTGATGACTGCAATATCCTGAGAACTACCACAGCGTCTGCCCCTACCTGGAAGGAGATAAGTCCTTCCCACTGGTGCTCTTGCGTGGCTGTGCTGTACATCCACTTCACCACCGAGTCTTTAATGAAGACAGATATAGCGCGGAGGATAAAAGAGGTGAAGAGGTTCAGGTGAATATAATTCCTCGTGCAATGCAGATGTCTGTAAAAAGGAAGAACCAGTGATAATCTATGAGCTATGTAAAAGCTGCAACATCACAGATAGGACTGAGGGAGGGAACAATGAACCTTGTTGGAAATCAGGAGGTACCAGAGGAAAACCCATAACTTGAGAATGGCTGTAGGGATTTCAAACTGCCTTTGGAAAGAAATCACTATCAAGGAAAAGACATTCAAAATTTCAGCCGTAAGTGTGAATGTTTGGGGAAAGGAAGGAGGATGAGCGTGCAAGGAAAAAAATATTTTAAAAGTATTAAAAGTGTAAAAATAAAGTAATTTTCAGAAGATACATCTGAAAGGACTGAAAAGGTTTCACATAATGCTGAATCTAATCTCTTTGAATCGACCCCAATGTCACTGCACAGGTTTGCCTTGGCAAGGCTCAGGAACCGGTGTGCAGTGCAGCTTCTGGCTGTGCTCAAGCCCGCAATGAAAAAACATCCACCCGTAAATTACCACTTTGACAACAAGAGAAAAATCTGTATTCAAATTGCCTCCTGGGGGAATTGTAAATACTTTCCATAGAACTAAAAGGAACAGAATTTTCACCTCTGTATTCAGATTTGAAAACAAAAAAAAAAAAAAACAAAACCAAACAAAACCAAAGAAAAAAAACCTCTTGAATTTCAGCAGCCAGCTGCAAAGACAATAAAATTGTTACTTGTCAAAAAAAGGCATGTTAAGGGATAGCAAAAGAAACTGTAGTCATGTAAATGGCATCCAGCTGCAGAGTGCTGCCAAAGTTCTACCAGCCTCATCCACAAACTTTTTTCTTCCAGTACTGCAAGGGTACACGTCTTTGCTTCAAAGGAAGTTACACTGGCTTTGATTCTTTTTTGATGCCAAAAGATACAGGAAACATATGATAAACAGCAATTGATCCAACAAGGGTTTCAGTAAACTTATGCTTTAAATGTCTATTTTTACTGCTCTCTAAATTTGAGTAGAAAAATAGACTTGGTCTGAAAGTCATCAGTTTTACACCGAAGAGGAAGAACCTTTTTTTCCACAGGCCAAATAGAATTTTTTGCACCACTTTTAAGTCACAGTTTATTTCAAAACTTACCTATGATTAATATTTATTTTCCCTTAACTCAAAATTTATTTGTTGCTACCCTTCAGAGCCGCTACGCATTTAAATCTGATTGCAAAAATTATGTAAATTAGCCAATTGAAGAAAATAGGTTGCAAGCAGTTACTGAGTATTTCTGCTACAGGCTATGCAAGTTATTCAAATTGTTTCAGTCATGAAGTTATGGGCCTAATTCAGCTTCCATCACTGAAATTACAGACTTTTCTTCCATTTCTTTCAGAGGATGCAAAATTTGACGCTAGAGATATATTGTTTCCTCTGTTGTATCATTATTAAAAACAAATATAAAGGTTATTCTGTAGTCTAAGAACTTAAAAAGGCCTTCCTATTACAAAAGTGGAGAACATCAGCACTGTGGTGCCATTGAATTAGACTTCCATCCTTATTTGTTGAGGTTGCACAGCTACTGGGGAGAGGCCATGAGTGGAGGTTTCTGTCAGAATCTTGCAACGGAAATCCATGGAGGGGTAGGTCTCATGCATTTCATGAGATCTGGGACCAAGTTGACTCCAGATAGACAATTTAGACAAGAAAGCACAAAATGGTCTGATGGCATAGTTTTAACAAGTCTCTCAGCCCCTTTAACATCTCATTTTCAAAATCAGAAGCACACGCTCGTGTTCCACTTCTCCAGTCCCTGCTTCACAGCTGAAGGAAAAAATGCTAAAGCATTATTCTACAAAAGTCAAGGCATCAAAATTCCCTCTCTCCCAGCAGTCCTTGGTGACAAACTTGCTTTTTGTTCCTGCCAGAAACATGCACATCCTTTCTTCAAAACGTATATGGTTGCGCTCTGTGACCTTTACATTTGGGCTGCTAAGGCTACTCAAAAGAGTGTCATTGATGGGTGAAACAAGGAGAAAGCACTTATCTTGGGAGACATTTGGAGACCTCAAGACCATCTGGTGTTTTGTCAGATGAGTCCCACAGTTGCACAGGTACAACAAGTGCATAATTATCACATGGCATTCACAGAGGGTGAGCAAGTCTTTGCATTTCTGTAGTCATTTTAAATCTTCTTTGAGATTGCTAGCCTATGCTTCTCCACTGGTAGGAGAAGGGGTAACACAATGCTAAGAGGTATGGTACAATATTAGAAGGCTTGGGTCATTTTAGTTTTGGAAATTAGAAGCTAAAAGGCATGACTGATCTTTTTAAGGGGTATAAACACTTAGGGGGAAGGAAAGGAGAGGGACTGGCATGCTAACAGAGAGTACTGGCACCAGAGCAAATGATCATTAGCTGGCAATGATAATTCTTTAGTCAGGGAAGACAGAGTACCAGGAGATGGAATACTGTACTTTTTTAGGAGGCAGCCCCATCAGCCTGTAAGAGGGATGATGGGACCTGACCACGTTCAGCAGCAGGGAGCAGGACTTCATAGCAGAGGGACTTCTTTCCCACAACACAGCAGGATCGCATCTTTGCATTTTCTAACTATCAGTCTCCTGTGCTCAGCACCCCCAAACTGCGAGAACGCCTGGCTGGAATCAATACAACCTCTTGCATTTACAGAGCAAAGAGAGACATCTCTCTGTTAGAGTCCAAAGTTGTTTTCTTTATTCTTTTCTTCTTTTTTTTAACCAAACCTACATAGTGTAGCATTGGCATGTACAACCAATAGTCTCTTAATTTTGATGCACTCCATGCAATTTGCTGGATGAACCCAGTATGCCAATCTGATCAGGTGACAGCAATTTATTTCACAGAATCTTTTCAAGTTTCAAAATTAGGTTCTCTTCCATATTGCAAAAGAAATAAGAATTTCTGAAAGTTCTCCAAGAAGAGAAATTGTGTCAAATATCCATTTCTGCATTGAAATACACCCTGCATGTGAGGGCTGGCAAATAGGCCAGACTGAGCTTTATGCACTGTGTAATTCCAAGCATGAAAAGATGAAAACTTCTGTCCTAAGTGTCCTCTCACACCCCAGACTAGTGCCCCATCTGCAAGGCGACAACATGAGGGAATGCTGTAATCGCTCTCTTTTTCCATCTCTTCCAGTGGAAATTTCATTGAAATAAAAAAATGTCACAACAAAATATTTCAACTGATAAAAAATCTCTGTTCCACACATTCATACTGGTAACACTGCAAAAATTCAGGAATTTTTTGAGAAGAAATGATCGTAGGAAGGAACACGGAAATGACATAAGATAGAGAAATAACGAGATGATAGAAGAAGTGGGGGGGGAATAATCAAACATTTCTGTCAGAGCCTCATACTATCATATAGAAAAAAATCATAACACCTTTTCTCCACTCTCTTCAGAGCTTCACCAGTTACCTGAATCCAAGAAGAATGGCAGTTGCTATTACAAGGGCAGAGAAGGAAAGTGCATATCCAATGGTGTATATGATGGACAAATTCAGGAGCTGTTCTTCTGGTGCATCCTGAAAGAATATAACGGCGAAAAGATAAAAAAAAAATAAAAAAAAAAAAAGAAGAGGGAGGGGTGGAAAAGACAGAGCTCATGGGCTTCAGTTCTTTTCTCTCAGCTGCTTTCTAACTTTTCTTAATGATAAGCAAAAGTCATTCTCCTACTTCCAAGTTTAAATGCAAATATCAAATCAGTTTTCCACTTCTCGTATGTTCTAAAGAAATAAAAATTTAATCTTAATTCCCCAGCTGCTCCCAGGTATTCACTCAAACAGTTGGGCTTTGCAGCCAGGCTAGAGAATAGATAATGTGATATTATTTCATAATAAAGTTGGAGAGGCATAAATTACCACACAAGTAAGTCTGAAACAGATGGCAGGAAGCACAGACACAACTCATCCCTGCAGTAAAAATGGCAAAGCAGCTGTTTTCAGACTTGAAGGCTTAAAGCAAGGAGGAGGGGGGGTCCTTTGGCTACGTTTAGACTTAGAAATATAACAAGCCAGGTCCCATTTGTTGACTCTGAGGCAAAGCATGCCTTGCATTCATGTAACTAAACTCTTTGCTGCCCCCAAATAGTCTCTCTTTTGCCTCAATTACACAACCTCTTGGTAACGAACCGTAGCCCAACACCATCTCATGACCCAGGTGTTACAGCACTGCCTGGGACGGAGGGTGCCGACGTTAGCCAGAGCAGCAGGGATGCTTACACCCCCCTGACAGTCCTGGGCTGTGGCTCTCTTCAGGTTCACTGCTGAAGACATGACCACCACGACCCTTGCTTGAAAGCACTGCCCAAAATCTCTAGGGAGAAGGGAAGTATCCGAAAAGTTACAGGTAACACAGGCGTATTGCTCAGGCTCTGAGGCACATTCATATTGTCTATTCTGGTTCATTTCTAAGCACTCATCCTTGTCTAAATAGACTCAGGCATTTTACTTCCCTTCTTCAAGCTGCTAATTCTGCAATTGACTCCCGAGACCTGTGCAGTACAAAGGAATATATTCCTTGTACTTCAGAAATAAGTACAGCTATTCAGATGTACTTTACACAGGCAGGAGGATTTAAGATGAACATACAGGCTGTTCCTCAGGGATTTACTAGGTTAATGTTTTAAAAGGAATGATATGAGAGCTGCCTTACGAAGAGAAAAGAAAAAAAAAAAATCTCTTTTGTATTAAAGCTCAGGCAAACTATTGAGGCCTGACAATTTAAAACATCTACGCAGATCAAAACCACATCACACACTTAAAGTAAACAATGTTATTTTATAACGATTCACTCACAAACCCTTTGGATCTTGTTTTAGCAACAGTCGTAACATAATACACAACAAACTTATCAAAACAACCTCTTGTTCTCACATACAAGATGCATAAAACAAAGTAGGTTGTTAGGGAGCTTATATACATTAGCTGGAAAATCAAATATGGCTGTTCACATTTCAGGGATCGACACCATGTACACAGGGTTTCAGAATCCAGATCAGTCATGGAAAACCGGGGGCAGGTGACAAATAACCAAGTGTTACCATTAGGTATCTCTCTCTTTGGCATGTCTCAACACAGCTCTGGAAGAAACCATAATGGCAATACAAGGAAAAGTCAAACAACTAGGCTTACGCTTTGGGTTAAGACAACAAGCTCTGCTGGGATACCCAAGAACATGGAAGGGGCAAGGAATAAGGCTGCAAATTAAAGGAAAAAGTGAATTTTAACATATTTGGGGAATTAGAAACTATCTCTTTTCCCATCTCCTTCTAGTCTGCAGCCATTTATTCCTTCTGAAGAACAAGGCACCAAGCAACGGGAACTCCAGAGGACACAGATCCCGCAGCACTTGGGAATTTCACGTACTTGAAGTGTTTTGGCTAGGTACTAGTTCCCAGTACCCTGGGATGGAGAGAGTGCAGTCAATTTACGTGAGGAAAAGCATCACCCTTGGAGGCTCCCAGCAGTGGTATCACGTGTCATGGGAACGCACACGGTGCAATAGCTGACGCCAGTGGCTGACAAAAATCCCCTGGAAATCCCTATGCTCTCCTTCATTTTGTGCCAGGTGTCTCAGCTCCCTGCAGAGTATAAAGTACTAGGGCAAGAAAATAACACTGACAAGCCCAATTCCATCACCCGTGGCAAATTAAGGTAAAAAGACAAAAAAAAAAAACCAAAGAAAGAAAAAGCAGGGACTGCCCCCTGTCCAAAGGTGAAAAGCAAATATCCTTCAGTTCAGTTCATCTTAATCACCTTAATAGCTGCTAACAAGACAGAGAGAACAAACTGTCACTTTACTGTAACGGCGTGCCAATGGAAGAAAAGGCAAAGGAATAACATGAGGCCACTCCTCGGGTTCGGGTGGGCTGCAGTCGGGCCCCCCTGCACCGCACGGCAGCTGGGACTACCTGGTTCACTTCTCTCGGTTCCCTCATGTACATTTAAACCCGCTCTCGTCTACCATCCACGTTCCCTTTCTTGAAGGGGAGAGGCCTGATGTCCCCTACCCATTAGGCTCGCTGAAGTGAGGCACTCAGGATGAGTTGGGAAAGATTACTTCGACTGGACAAAAAAGCGTGGGCATCAACGACTATGTTTTTCTCTCTTCTGTTTTGTCCTGAACAACAACAGCAAGCAAGAGACGGAAACTCTTACCTGGTCAGAGGCCTCGCACTCAGACAGGTTCCTCCAGGGCAGGGTCGAGTTCTCCTTCAGCAGCCACGTCCCCTCCGGGGTGCAAAACCGGTACACCTGCCCGTGCAGCACTGCCAGAAGCAAAACGAGCCACAGGGTTAACGGGAGGAGAGCCTGCTCCGGGGGCAAGGTGCGCAGAGCAGTCGGAGGCTTGCTGCAACCTTTCTTCCCCACCGATGGCTCTCCTGGCTGGAAGAGGAAGCCGCAGAGATGCTGGAGGAGGTGCTTTGCCCGCTCCCTGCCTGCAGCAGATGCTGCTGCTCATTCTCAGGGCCAGGGAGCGGCTTGGGAGGACACGGATGCAGAAGGAGCGGACGGCGCATACGCCTGGACAATTGCTAACCAAACCCTCAGCAACAGACTGAAACAGTTGCTGCCACTTTTGTGTGGATTTTACAACATAAATAAATTCCAGTTCACTGAAATACTAGCTTTTAAGATGCACAAGTTTCAGAAGCGTTAAACCTCAGCTACAAAATTCACGGGGAATAGGCGGCACAAAAAGAGTAAATGTGCTTTTTCTTTTCAAAGCTCATGCAGACCCACAGGCAAAGAAACCTTAGAATAGGTATGCTAACGCAAGCTCCCCAAAATGTAAACGCTTATACAAACATCTGTGCAACCAAACAAGGCTGTAAATCTTTGCCTAAACTACTCATTCATTCTCTTTATTCCTTCTGTCTACGTGTTTGAATAACAAACCCAGGAATAAATAAAATGCCTTTCCAAAGCAGTTAGCAGATTGATCTTGTAAAAGCAGGTACGATGAAATGGCTCATAATAAAATCACATGAGATTGAAGCACCAAAATAAAAGTGGAAAAGGGAGGGAGCACTCAACCATGGTGTATCAAAAGAAACCCTCTCTCTGGTGTTTGGAGTATTAGGGAAGTCTAACAGCTTTTACTGCTGTAGATAAGCAACCTGGAGGTGCCCCTGTATTGGAGGATAGTCAGCGTAATGATAATGGGTCCTTTGCAAACGAAGTTTCTTACTAATCGTATTTCTGAACCGGTAAACTGACCTATTCTACGTTATGAAGGAACCCCTCAGAATGCAGTGCTGGGTCAATCACTCAAACCAGGGTTAGCCTCTACCAAGGGAATGTTCGGAAACAGACACTTAAAACGTTTTGAGGTACGAGAAGCTGAGTTAGGAGAATTCACTTCTACACAGGTATCAAAATACCTCTCAATTACAGGTTTTGCTCAAACCCAGCCTCGCCTGCTGCAGCCTCATCCTGTTGTCAGCTCCCTCATTACTGCAAACCAGAACTCGTTAGAATTCGGTATTTCTGTTCAATAGGAAATATTAAAACTTATTTGAAATTATAACAACCGAGTAGGCTATTTACATATTAGTTGACATGTGGTAATTTGTTTGATAATTGCCAGCGGTAGACTAGTAGGTACTCTAAGCGAAGAATGATGTTTTAAAAAATAATACAGACATTCATATTCTAATAAGCCATTTCTAATGAGTATGCTAAATGGTATTGATAATGGTTTTGGTAGGCATAGTCTATTTGCTTTTGTAATTGGTGTACTGAATATACCAGTAAGAGAAAATATAAAGTTATCCGAGATGATATAAAAATTAAGTTATGCCTCATGGAGGTTTGTTCTTAGTGTGAAGGATATCTGTTGGCATAAGTTTACACAAAAACAGAAGGAGAGATTAGCTCAGCACATGCAACATATACATTCACGCCCGTTAACTTCTATGAACATTTTGTCACCTGTTCTCATTATCTACTGCCAGTGACAACCAGGTTGGGATGTTGCTGCAGTGTTAAGGATATCTCACCTGATGGAGGGCAGCAAGTAGCAAAGCATTATTCCTCCCCCCCAAGATTAATGGACAGTAAATTGAACAAATCCATACAAAACACGTATGCAAAGGCAGCTCTAAGAATCAGTAAATATTATATATTAGAAGCTAATGAAGCTGAAGTCCAGGGGGTTAAAGTCCAGAGGGTCACAGGACTCAGAAATTCAGCCTGACTGCTTACACATGAGCTGTAATCAAGAAGTATTACAAGACAAAATTATTATGAGAAATAATCTCACAGAATAAAAAAATCCACTATAGTCCTGAAAAAAGGAAGAAGTGGCTAAAGGAGAATTGATTTTTTAAAAAATGTTATTTCACATTCTCTGAAACTCTGTGAATTTTTTCCCCAGTATTTCTTACTGTCAGGGTCTATTTGGTATGAAATTTTAGCCTCAGTGTATTTATTTTCTCTCCAAATCATCGTGACACATTTTTAATTTTCTTTTTATTGATAACACTTCTTTTGAAATAATGAGGAACATCTATTGTATGCTGAAGCCTGGCATATATTAGAGAATGAAAGAGTTTACAGTAAATGAAACATGAAATTTGCCATCAGACAGAAAGACAAGACAATTCTTTTAGATATGAAGAAAGACAAATATAACCCTTTTACCCTGGAAAGGAGAGTTCTTGCCACGCCTAGGAGTCACAAACCCTCAAGCTGGACTGACAGCTCTTACGGAATTCTGGGCAGCCACAAGCAAGCTGTGCCAGGTTGTTGTAGCCTCACCACTTGCCAAAACAGTGGCGGGTCAACACAGGACCCAGAGGCACCCACAGACCAACTGCGCTGCCTGTATTCAGAAAGAGCCTTAATAAGCAACAAGAATTAATCAAACCAAAAATCCAAACAGATGAGACCGCGTATGAGAGCGAGAGAGCATATACATGTCTGGTCTATGGAACCATTTATGAACCAAAATGCCTATGAGATAGAAAAAGTTAAAAAAGAAAACCTAGACTTTAAGACAGCATTGAGATTCTGAACGACATATGGAGATGCTCATGAAAGAGCTGAGAAACCGCACAAACCATGACATGAAGAGAGCACAGGGAGGCTGTCCCGGAGGCAGCCAGCTACTCTCAGAAATGGGAAAACAAGTCTCATCATTGTGGAAGTAGATTATTTTCAGTTATGTGTTGAACACCACAGAACTCACACAACATCAGTAGAGGTTTACTATAGGGGCCCCAAAGGGTTTGGTGGTGGATACACACCACGTGACAACCTTCACCCTCTGCAGCTGGGCACCTCCAACACCAGCAGTGTGGAAAACCTGGGAGGCAGCAGTCCATGAGGTGCTAGCATCTTTACATGATGCATGCTCGGCCGCAGAAGCACCCCCCCCAAAAAGGAAGCCCAGAGCCTCAGTCCCATGAGCCCCAGCCTTAGTGCAGCACAGCTGCTGCAGGATGCACCTTCAGAGCCGACCTCTCCTGAACTGCATTGTGCTGCACCTACTTCTGGTTTCTCTCAGTTTCCTAGAAGCACAAGGCAAACAGCCTCCACCTGCTCATCCTCAGGTCAATGGGCTCCATCACAGGCAGCCACCTGCTACCGCCCAAACACAAGAAAAAGGCTGTTAATGACTTACAGCCCAGAAGAGATGTTACCTTAACCAAACACTCTTCCCTGGTCTTACCGTACTGAAGAGAGGGATGGAGAACAATCTCAATGACAGAAACTCTGCTCTGGTGCATCTCCAAAATAACTGATAAAAACCTGAAGTGGAGAGTTTAGATATTTTTTGTTTCATATACAAACTTGTTATGGTTTCAGCTGGGATGGAGTTAACTTTCTTGCCAGCAGCTTATGAAGTGCTATGTTTTGGATTTGGGATGAGAAACAGTGATGATAGCACGCTAATATTTTTGGTTGTTGCTAGGCAGTCAAGGCCTTTTCTGCTCCTCACACCACCCTGCCAACGAGCAGGCTGGGGGGGGGCACAAGAAGTTCAGAGAGGACACAGCCGGGACAGCTGACCCCAACTGACCAAAGGGATATTCCATACCATGTGGCATCATGCTCAGCACAAAGCTGGAGGAAGAAGGAAGGGAGGGGGCGGGATTCAGAGTGATGGTGTTTGTCTTCCCAAGTAACCATTATACATAATGGAGCTCTGCTTTCCTGGAGATGGCTGAACACCTGCCTGCCGATGGCAAGCAGTGAATGAATTCCCTGTTTTGCTTTGCTTGCATGTGCAGCTTTTCCTGTCTTTATCTCAACCCACGAGTTTTTCCTCACTCTTACTCTTTGGATTCTCTCCCCCCAGTTACAACTGGGGGGAGTGAGTGAGCAGCTGCATGGTTCCAGCTGCCAGCTGGGGTTACATCACAACAAAGTTAAATTCTCATCTTTGCCTAGTGAAAGCAGTTCCAACTAATTTCACAGGGATACACCGGCTTTTAATCAGGGACGTTTTGACGCAAGCACTGCAAGTATCTTGTCATTCATACTGCTCAGAGAAAAGCACGTGGTTTGCATTAAAACTACCTATGAGTGTTATTAAAATAATTTTTTCACGTGGACTTTTTACAACTCCCTTTCTGCACAGCTTGTCATGGCTTAGGATGGCAAAGACCTTCAACCTCCTAAAATGGATAAAGGGATAGTATTCGTACACATTCTCTCTCTGCTGTGGGCCTGATCCAAAGCTCACCAGGAATCTAATTTCCTTCAGCTTTCATATGAAGCCGTTGCTGAAAAAAAAACCCCAATAAATCAGTTATTAATACATACAGAGGCAAGCTAACAATGATATGCTTGGAGGTTGCCTGTGTGCCATGGCAGAAGCAAGGCACACACGTAGCTTCCCCCCCGCCAACTGCTGAGGAGTTTCAGCTTCTTGCTTACAGGTGGTTTAGTCAGAGGTGATTCACTTTTGTCGGTGCCTGAATTCTGCAGAGTGACTCAGGGCCTCTTACCTTTAATGCAGTGCAAATACCAAACATACAAGGATCATCTTCAGTTCTAATAGACCAGCATGATGAACAATCTTTTTTGAAGGTTCGAGTGGGTTGCTGTCTCCTCTCAATCCTACAATAACTTTTTCCCTGTCTTGTAATGTTTTTTGTTACCATATAGTCAGTATTTCAAATCATGCTGATTATTACATTCTAGAATTGGCTATCACCCTCTGCAAATAAACAAATAATAATAAAATATACAGCCAGTGCATAGGGAAGCTGATTTTCTCTAACCTGTAAGGTAAATGCATTCACTGACAAAGTTGCACAGCCTTTGGAACAGCAGCTTAACGAAGCCAGTTTATTTGAACAGTATCAATCTCACCTCATTAGAATACATGTTAAAACATGGACTGATGCCCAAAACTCAGTCTTTGTAAACTGATAAAAGACAGAGAGGAGAGCCCAAGAGTTAGCACTGAAGTTAGTAACATCTATCTAGTTCTCCGATGAATCTGTAAATCAAATCAAATACTACATCTAGCTAAACACTTTTATACAGAGAGAAAATATGTTATCACATGGGCAGGAGGCTCACAAACATTTCCTTATTAGCCCCCTTTTACTAGAAATAAAACCAAATTAAATGATTCCTCTGCTTAAAACAACCAACCTGATCTGCATTTTACAACATCAGGGTGTCAAGGTCGGCATGAGATTACTCACCCAGCTGTCCCTGAGGATAAACTGGAACATTATTCATTGTAAAAACAAATTACAGCATGTCCTATCCAATCAATTCTATTCAGGCAGAGACATAAGAGAATGAGGAAAAGAACAAGACAGACCGCAGTTTTGTCTGGCTGCTGTGTGTCAAGTATTATAGACGTCTCCTCTGTTAATACCTCTCCTCTATTTCCAGCAGGGAATCATTTTGGAAAAGGTAGCAATTTTCTCAGTAAAACAGGGACCCTGCAGTAGGAGAGCATCACGACAGTCTTCAAAGCAGACTGGTTTGTTCCCGAAATCAGAAACTTGCCCTTTGATGGGGACCACAATTTATCAGAATTTAGGAGGTTGCACCCCCCATCAGCAGCTCTGTTCAGTTACCATTTGGTGTGACCAGGGCACTGCTCCTGGAAGGAGCCACTCTTGGGCTGTAAAAGCTGCTGCACAAGTGTCACTCAGTCCCAACCCCGGTGCTGCTTACCATGAAGACATCCTAAACCTGGGAGTCATGCACTTCGCCCATGAGCGTGCAGCTGGAAATAACGACTCCAGGGAGCAGCCTGATCACGAAGCCTCCGGGGAGCAGGAGGAGCTCCAGCTTGCACTACTGTCCAAGAATCTCATTTATCAAAATGCGCATTTATGCTGGGCTCACTGCCACATAGTCCGAAATTATATTACCTCAACAGGCAGTTTAACTACGAGTACTTTATTTAGTATCCCTTCCCACTATTCCTCCTCCCTCACAGCATATTAGTCATCCAAACTCCTTTGCTTTAGCAATGATAAAAAAAAAAAAAGAAAAAGAGCTATGCCTTACATTTTGCCTTGAAGGCAGAAAGGTTGGTGGTCACTTCAAGTTCTGGCAGCAGGAAGAAACTAATTTTCAATTACATTCTATGGTTTGGGTGAGAGGGGGGGAAACAGATCCCAAACATCCCAATCACACTAGCTCCTAGCTTGAAAGATCCAAGAATCCCGCCAGCCTCTTCCAATAGAAAAATAATTGCTGCAAAGAAGAGGCGTGACAAGAGAAGAGAGTCATGCATCCATACTCCTACCAAGAGATGGACGCGAGCTTACGCAGACCTAACAGATACCTTTACATGGCACGAGGGGAGATCCATTTAAGCGAGTGCAGGCCACGCCAGAGGCTGCACAAGCCCACCCTGCACACCCTGGAAATCCTCAGTGCCTGAATCCTGTGCTTTGCTATCAAAATCACAAAGCCAGAGACTCTGCATATGGAGGTGATGCTGTCCCACGTCACCCAAGGGATATTGCCTACATAAAAATTCTTATTTAAAAGTATTCATTTGGGGATGTAATTAATGCAACAAAACTAAACATTCAAGCGTTAGGAAGTGTTAAGCTAAAGCTACTTATGTGGGTTTTAGTTCCACCCAATAACACTGTTTCTACACACACACAGTCATACATTTTTTTCCAACAGAATCCACTGTTTTATTCAGGATATAGACTAGAGGGAGATCATTTAATGAGAAAGTATTCAACTTTACCACTGAGAGATGTCAAGTCGTATTTAAGCATACTGAAACAAGCCTATATCAAATACAGTATTTTCTTATTTGTATGGTCTATTCAAAGACCACCAATTCAGCTCCGCAATGAACACTGAGTGCTATTACCTCACACATTTTCACAGATGATCCAAAACATAAAGAGCATATTTTAGTCGCATAGTAAAGCCAGATTTATACAATAAAGAAAATTATGCAGCCACAAAATTTGTTGTGCATGGGCATTCAGTTTCTCCTAGTGCAGAGATCACCCTTGCCAGCTCTGCAATATCTTGCCTCACTCAACACAAACTCCCACAGTTAAGGAGGCAATGATCCCGCAGAGAAGAGCCCGCTTTACTACGTCTCTCACAAGCAGATCCATTCTGCATAGTGAAGGAATAAGAGACCTGTGGAGAAATGACAGAACATAGCTTCATAATTAAAAAATACTTGCATAATGGTGGCCAATAAAGGTTGTGTGAGCAAAGCAGACCATGCCAAATCACAAAGCATTCATTAAGTTGTAACCTTATACAGCACTGGGTAGGAGTTAATATGTCATAAAAATTGAAATATCTTCCTGAAAAACGGTACCATTTTTTAACACAGAGTATGACCCTAAAAGGAGCTATACTCTCCAAATATTTCAGCTGTGTAACTTGTATTGAGGAAGAGCTGCATTAACTATGCTAGACCACACTGAAACCTAACGTAACTTTTTGAAATAGACTTTAAAAAACAACTCATAAAAATGCACACATGTATGTGTGCATCAGGTTTAATAGAGAGTGTTTATGAACTATAAAAGATATGTGAATCAATGTAATAAAAGAAGGTTGTTTATGAAAAACAAGTATTTATGATAATGGTGCAGCTTTGTGAAGGTTTGGTAAGATACCAAAAAGCACCATTAGAAGTTCTGTTCACAATAAATAAAAGTGTGTTGGAATAAATTTATTGCAACAACAAACGTGATTGGAAGTTTAATGCATAATAAACTTGTAAAAAATGGTGCTAAGAGATTTTGTGTTTTAAAGTTATTGGATCAGTTAGTTAATGTAATTAATAGATGACATCTCATTACAGGATGTTAAAATTAAGCAAAAAAATAGGTAATAAAAAAATGTTCTTAAAAGGCTACAAAAACCACACTAAAGTCTTCCCAGGGCAGAGAACAGGTTCTATTTTACTATGCTCATGCTCCAAGGACTTATAAAAATAAACACACACACACAACTCCGAAATAAAGAAACAAAACATGCAGACAGTGAAAGAAAAACAAGCTAAAAGAAAAGGAAACAACTAGATAAGTCATTAGCATAACACTTGCTGAGCTAAAGCAAGGAAAAACAACTTTGAGAAAAAAAACAGATAACGAGTATGTTAAACATACATAGCTAGGAGGGAGAGGGACGTACACATGCAGATAAACACCAGTTGTTTGATGCAGCTTCTGAGCAAAACAAGAAGCTCCAGAAGATGCAGGCTAAAAACAATGCCAGGTGCTGCAAACAAACTGCCAATCTTCGGCAACAGGGAAATTCGTGGTATTTCGTTATCCTCAAAAACAATAACAGTAATTTATCACCTCTCACAGGATAGTGATAAAGAGAAACCAAAAAAAAATCCTAAGCAACTGGAAGCTTTCAGCACAGGCAACTACAAAACATATCATAAAAAGGATCCCAAACCTCATTTAGAGATTACTGTAATTCTACAAGTACTACCCACTATCTACAGAAAGTAAAGGAAGTGGATACTGCAAAGCAGAGCAAATACAATGAAGCACCTCATGCATTTCAAAGAGTGAAGACATACATTTTTATTGAGGAAGCTGTGCACTCTGGCATCGGTTAAAGGCTTATTACCTCTGTATGCAGGAAGTAAAGCATCTGAAAAATTCTATCAACCAGTAAAGGCTTTGCTACAGATGTCACTCTTACACTCTCTGTAGACCTAGAATTACAGATACAAGCTGCATCTACATGATAAGAAATAGTACTGTGCAATAAAACCCCAAGCCCAGGTAGCTCAGGTGTAAGAAGACATACAGCCCTTGATTCCACTGCTCAGGACACTGCCCTGCGCCCCACCGATAGAGCCACGTGCTTTGCCAATGGACTTCTCTGCTACACAACAAGGGCATACCAATTTTGAGTTTCAAGCTCTGTAGTAGATATATCCTAACGCTATGATTTCTCTACCTTCCTCTCCCAAATCTATCCTCTTCTCTCTACCTCCTTTGCCCCTCTCTCCTTCTAGCTACAGTCAGAGTATTCTTCTTTCTCCTCTACTTGCATTCCTCTACCTTGGTTCTCCTCTTCAGCTTTATTCCTCCAACCCTCCCTGTTGTTGCAATGCTTACTTTTATGCTGCTGATCTACCTAGCCCACTGCTGACCCTTCCTCTTGTGCACTTTCCTACTCCTCTCGCAGCTCCTATTCTGACTTGCCATCCTCCAAAAACACTGGATTTAAACAAAATAGCAACCTGACTCCAGCCTCTCGCATCTCCTTTCTCGCCAATCCATTCCTTAGTCCTCACCACATCCCAGCACCTCCTCCTGCTCCAGCCAAGCAGTGAGCAGGGGTGAAATCAATGAAGTGTCTCTGCTCTCCAATCTGGAGCCTACTCTGACCAGCAAGGGCACCAGAAGTCCCACTCAGCCTGTCCACCAAAAGCATGTCTGGCCCAACAGTAACACAGGATTTGAAGAGAAAGGACCGCTGCTCTGCTGCCATGTGGCCTTTCAAGACTGTAGAAACTCTAGAAAGTCTAGGGAGCACGCATAAAAATTCACCCCCGGTGAGCAGCAAGAGCCATATCACTAATACCATAGGAGACTTCTTCCTCATCCACATGCTGAAATCATAGAATGGTTTGGGTTGGAAGGGACCTTAAAGATCATCTAGTCCCAACCCCCCTGCCATGGGCAGGGACACCTCCCACTAGACCAGGCTGCTCAAAGCCCCATCCAGCCTGGCCTTGAACACCTCCAGGGACGGGGCATCACAAGTTCTCTGGGCAAACTGTGCCAGTGTCTCACCACCCTCACAGTCACAGTAACGAATTTCCTCCTACTATCTCATCTAAATTACCCCTCTTTCAGTTTGAAACTGTTACCACTTGTCCTATCGCTACGCTCCCTGATAAAGAGTCCCTCCCCATCTTTCCTGTAGGCCCCCTTTAGGTACTTAGGCTGCTATAATGTCTCCCTGGAGCCTTCTCTTCTCCAGGTTGAACAACCCCAACTCTCTCAGCCTGTCTTCACAGAAGAGATGCTCCAGCCCTATGATCATCTTCGTTGGCCCTCCGCTGGACTCGCTGCAACAGGTCCATGTCCTTCTTATGTTGGGGACCCCAGAACTGGACACAGTATTTCAGGTGGGGTCTCACGAGAGCAGAGTAGAGGGTGAGAATCACCCCGCTCAACCTGATGGACACTCTTGTTTTGATGCAGCCCAGGATGCAGTTGGCTTTCTGAGCTATGAGCACGCATTGCCGGCTCAGGTTGAGCTTCTCATTAACCAACAACCCCCCCCACGTCCTTCTCCTCAGGGCTGCTCTCAATCCATTCTCTGCCCAGCCTGTATTTGTGCTTGGGATTGCCCCAGTCCACAGGGACAAATGCAGAACGAGGTTTTGACAAAATGTTCTTGAAAAACATCAGCCTTAAAAAAGACTTCTATTGTGTTGAATCTGTCAAGCAAAGTTCTGCAAACCTAGCAGCTACAAAATACAAGCTCTTACAAATATTAAAAAAAGCACCAAGTGCTGTTATTATGGAAAGCATCATCTTTTCTGTCAATAATTACTAGAAACCACTAAAGCTACAGATTTATGCCTGGTTTACCTTTCAATTACACAGTCAATCTTTACACCAATCTCTGATTCTTACCCTCCATTCCAAAGTTGGGACCTACCCCTGATCTAAAAATTAGGAAGTCTTATACCATTCTATTGGTAATCTTCCTCAAGTTTTCTTTTCCATTTTCGTTTCCACTCAGTTTTCATTGCTTGAAAGGTACTTGGATGAACATACAATCCTTTTGACTTAAAATTTTCTTTTCTTGCCAAGGTGCAATCCTTCCTTGAATAGCCACTGCCAACCCTACCCTCACATTTTTCAAAAGTTAGAGAGGCCCACTGTCATTCATCAGCCACACAAACGCAATGTTTTCCACATTTTTACCCATGCTTTCATTCTGTTTAAAGGAAATTCTTGATGCCCTGCTTCATTAAGCTCCAGGACAATTATCAGGCAGGTTTTGCCTGTGGAAGCCAGCTTTTTTGCTTTCAGAGGAAACATGCTGATGAGCACTTGATCCTTTTCTTGCTTAATTCATTTCTGCTCATTCCAATTGTCAAAAAGTAAATTAGTTCCAGAAAGGTCAGAAGAGTCTGGCCAGGCGCCAACCACCGCTATCATTATTATTGTCATTGAACTAGTCATTTACCCAGGTTCTCTCATAAACATGTTGCCCAGAAAAACTTTGTCCTTATTCAAACAAAAGTTAAAGCGATGTATGGGAATCCAAATAGTTAACATTTGGAGCATGTTTGAGGAGGATCAGGCATACTTTCAAAATTCATAGCAGGGACCTGGGTCTCTCAGGGAAAATCTAGTCTATTACAGAAAACCTTCAAGGGGAAAGTTACCATCAGAACAGGTGAGTGGAAAAGGGTAATACTGCTACATAAATAAAACCATGTACATGATTAACAAGTGCAATCCTTGTATAGGTTAGCACATTTTCAAGATAAACCTGCATTTGTGAAATGGGCGTGAAAGGGAGGATGTTCTATAATTAAACTACTTACAATCTTTAACGTCAGTCCACGCTTTTTTTTGCATGACTACTCTGTCAAATGTAAATATTATTTAAAAAAAAAAAAAATCAAACAGAGAGCTAATAACTTCAAAAGGCAAAGTGTGTGATTCACTTTTACAGAAAGTATTTACTTTTCTAAATGTATAAGATTGAGTTGTACCTTCACCCAAATTCAACTGAGGATCTTGGGAGAAAGAAGCAACCTTTAAGCTCAGTATTGCGAAGTGTAGTAGTTATGTAAAAGAACACACATAGGTGGGATGCGAGAGGAGCATTTCCCGTCACACAAAGGGGAACTGCCAGGGATTCCTGAAAAAGCGTGCTGTAGGTCATACGGCTCTTCTAGCAAGTTGCTCTCCCCCTATGCTGTTTTAAGATCAGGTGTTCATGATTTATCCCATCTTTGGGATTTGGAAAAAAAATAATCAATACTTTACTAATTGGCAACATTCAAGTAAGCCAGAAAGATAATAAGCTGTTTTCAGCAAGGTATTTAATTATGTAGCACACACAAGTACTATGTTTATTCAGGCCCTTAATTAGTTCAATTTACTCTTTGTCCACTGTAATTAAAAACTGCAAGTTCTTAGGTGCTTGTAACATGAAAAAAGGTTTGAGGTCCCTCCATTTAACAGAGTATACTGGTACTGCAAAGAAATAAAAGTGAGTAGATAACATGCACTTCAGTTATGCAAGACCTGTAATGAGAGCATATATGAAATTTAAGGTAATTGCTGAGCTTGAACACGTCTCTTGGAAGCCAGGCTACCTGCTAGACTAGCATGGGCAAGGCACAGAGGTAGTCCAGTAGGTTCCTTGCAGCTGGGTGTAACGGTGTTTTTTGTTTTTACTTAAATGTCTTATTCACAGTCAGATCAGCTGGGGGCAACTTCTCAAGCTGTCACAGCACCAGGCTCAGCTCTGTCTCTGCAGACATGTGCCTTGATATCCTTGACGCTACATCTCAAGGAATTATTTTTACAAAACAAACACCCTATACAGTTATAGCTGAAAAAATGCTGGAAAACAAGCAGTCCTGCCAACTACTCTAACTCCCACAGCCGCAGTCACAGCGAACTGATATCCTACAGCAAGGCCGTCCAGCTTTTACGCTATACCCAGCAACGCAGGAAAGTAAATTCTTCCTACAGGGCCTCAGGTGACCAGATCTGCACCTGACATATGAGCAATATGCAGCTGCTCCCATCACCCATATACAGAATCATAGAATTGCCTGGGTTGGAAGGGACCTTTCAGATCATCGGGTCCAACCATCAACCTAACACTGACAAAACCCATCACTAAACCATATCGCTAAGCACTATGTCTACCCATCTTTTAAATACCTCCAGGCATGCACCTCCGTATCTGGCCACGTGCAAAGGTCCCTTCTGTTCCTATCAGGATGAGGAATGCCCATGTTCTGGCTGCAGCAGAAGAGGAATCGGAGCACATAGATTTCACTGTCCCTAAGGGAAATCACACATTTCACCCCAGATGAAAGTTCATAAGCCACTGCTCTGTTGCATGGCCCTCAATCTGAAGTTAACCAGCAATTTATTTAAAAATACATTTGTTTAAACAAATAGAACTGATAAAATGGAGAATGGCATTGCCACATGGCCCACAGATGCATGTTAATATCTATCTGTTCATGATTTTTTAAAATTATTTCTTCCAACAATCCCTATATCTACCCTTGAGATGAGCAGCATATGTTCTAGAGTTCTCTGGTGTACTACCAGATGGAAACTAACAAATAGAGGCAGAGGTGAACTTGAAAGACTTGGAGTTTTTTATTATTTTTTTTTTTTTAAGCAAACTGAGATTGGCAACTAGTTTGAGCCAGCTTTTAGTGCAAGGAAGTATAAATTTTGGATTGCTTATGGGTTAGCAAATGCAAAGCAACATCTTTTTCACTGAAAAAAGGTCGCACCCCTTTCCAGCATTATGGAGAGCTTTCTGGAAACTTGGTTTTATTAGAGCAAAGAAAGGAAGAAAAGTAATAAATGTCTAATCATCTTCACTGTATCCAATACTTGAAGTGAAATTTATTTTCTTGCATGTTAAAAGACAAACAGGTAGTTTAGCCATACGCTCACGTAGCCATCTGCTAACTACCTTGGTTTTAAAAAGATCTCAAACTATGGAACTGGATGATTAAACAAAAAGTGAGAGAGATTAAACCAGACAAGATTTAATCTTGCCCCCCAAACCAAACGTTCCAGCCATGAATATACTTCAAAACTGTCTGAAAGAAAACTCACACAAACGTCTGGTTCCTCAGCTGTAGGGCTTCCCGCAGACCCTTCTAGAAAGCAACGTACGTTGTTTCCTTTGGTCTGCCTTGCACAGGCGACAGTAGCGTTTCACCACCCCAGCATCGCTACCCGCAGGAGGTCTCACAAACAAAAGCAAGCATAGTCTTTCTGTTTCTGCTTTTTGCTTGTGACACTGTGGCACACTGTCCCCAGACTCCCTCCTGCTCCGAGCCCGAACAGTACCCAAACACAGGCAACCCTGGGGAAAGGGAAGAGGACCAGGACAGTGGATTTAATCCTGCAGCACAGCAGTTGCCCCAGGAGTGCAGATGCTTGGACATCAGCCCTCCACGACCACGTCTGATGGCGGGATGGAGGGGGGAAGGCACTGAATCACTTTTAGGAAAAAGCTGGCTCCAGAAGCTTTTCCAATGGCCCGCAGATGGTGGGCCAGGAGACTGGTGGGACCACATTGCTCACAGGACAACATCTGAGCAAGACTTACAGATAGATGAAGTCAAGTTATAGGACTCCCCCAACCCCAAACCAGTGCTTACCACCAGCCTGCGCCCTCCGATGCTGCTGTCTGCCGAGCTCGGGAGCACTCCGCTGTGGGGAGGGCATTACACTATGGGACACCCCCACCACCAGTCAATGACACAAAATCCCTGCTGAGGCAGAAGTCTACTTGTAATCCTCTCTCACCTAGGTGCAATATGGCATCTCACAGACCCAAAGCACTTGTGACAACACCTTGGCAAGCATGACATGGCTCTTCTCCCTTTTTCTGCCCTCCTCCTTGGTGGGCACAACCACCACAGGTGAATCTCTCAGAGCCCAAACAAAAATCCGTTTCAACACTTATGTTTGTGCTGCTTGTGTAGCAGGGAATGGGATCTGCAGTATTGCCGTGCGTGATGCCATTACAACTGCATAAGTCTATAATCACAGCTTTTGGGGAGGGGAAGATGCCACACAGGGGGCAAGAGTCAGGGCTTTCTGTGTTCATGATTTAAACAGTAGCCAGGACTAAGCTAGACACTAATGCAGGGTGGGTACTGCGCAGACCATTTCCATCATCTCTGTTGCACCACAAGAAGGTTTGCCTACATCTCATAGCCCTAGGGAAATTGCTTTTAAAAAGCATAAAATTCTCATGGTCAGGCCAGTAACGTCTAGCGCTTAGCAGTTCCCAGGCAATGCCCCATTTCCATTCAAAGCCTCATGTAGAGCCCACACTTACCTAAAGACACATCAGGAAAAGCAGTTCTGTCACCAGAGAGGGAATGGAGAGTGCTGGAAAAAGGGTCTCAAACATAGGTTACAGCAGGGGGAAATGGGAAAGAGCTGACCTGGATGTGTCCTTGCACCTAAAGGCACTCTGGAGCAGAAACCCAGTCTCCAGCTTCTGCATTACCACACCCCCACAAGAAGCTCAGTTCATGCAGTCTCTGTGACTGGCAAAACTATTGTGTGAAGTACAGCTGTGGTCCCAGATCTCCACGACACACTTCAACTTACTAGATTTAATCAGACTCTGACTGCATCTCTAGTAGCCAGAGGCAGCCACAAGGTTACTATCAAAGATCATCTGATATTACTGCTGGGTTATTCTGCCACCGGAGAGGCTTTCAGGTCTTTCACGTCACAGGCTGAAAAGCTATGTTTTTTCCAGGGGTCCCCAGGCTGTACTTTGCCTGGTCTTCTGGGATAACAAAGGAGCAGGTGTCACCATTGCAGTATATAATGTAGTAAAGAGAGGATAATATAGAAAATAAAGTGAATTACAGGAGACAAGTGATTCAAGCAAAGGTGAATGACAATGGAAGTTATTAGTTAAACAAAGGAAAGGATTTTAAACCAGGAGAAAGGTAGATCTAGTGAGCATGGGGAATTACAAAGCATTGAGGCCTCACTATCAACAGCAGTTAAAGGCATACAAGCCATCCAGCCCTTTACCTGACACAAGAAACATCCCGGATTTAATGAGAGCTTGGTAGTTCAGGAGTCCTCCAATGGCCCGTGTATGGTCATATTGGAAGAATTCAAAGTAATACAGACAAGCCATCAGGCCTTATGTCTCCATCCAGGACTGAAGAGAATCCAATGCACACATGGAGTACAGCATCTGGTTTAGTTTTCTCCAAAGAAACAGACCCCCAGACTGCTCAAACTAGCTCAGTCAAGGCAAATAGGACAACCAGGGGGTTGCTTCAAAATTCACTACAGTGCCAGAGCAAGATACCAACACAGATACAGACCAGCAGTCTGCCAATACAGGTATCAGACACCTCAAAACCAGAGACGGGTCCTAAGCTGAAACAAAAGCATTCAAAGAGATTAGAAGATTTTGAGTGGAGGTCTGAATAACAGCCACATCTGTGTTAACGCAAGTTTGCGGCCAGCCTTTGTGCAGCCCAGTGCATATAGGAGCAACTGATGTGGCTCCCGTTCACATAACTCGTCTGAAACCAGTACCCCTGGAAGGTTTTTTAATTAAAAAGGATTTAATGCTATTAAACAATAAAATATCAGAACCCCAGAGGGGGCATAATTGCAAGATGAAGTGTGCAGCTCCACGGTGTCCAAATCCACATGGTGTTATTGGCAGCTGGCCTTCAATTATAAGAAGGTAACAAGAAAAAGCACACAGCCAGTGACAGTGAGGCGACGTGCCCGCCGTCCCTTAAAGGAATACTGCTCCCCTTGGAGGTTTCTGCACTGATTGGACTTTGAGACAGCCGCTGCTCAAGTATAACTCGTGGTAATCTCACTGACTACAATGTGGATAGCAAAATGTGCAAAGTTTACCTGGTGTTGACTTCAGTGCTACCAGAAACTGAGTAGGCTTTCTGGGTTTCCACTAAGGGCAAGATTTGGCCCAAGACATGAGAGACATAAGGGAACAAAAGCTTCAACGCAGGCAGCCAGAAGTACATGAAATTTGCCTTCAACAAGCTTTGGCCATGGTCCAAAATCTGTGCTGGAAACTTCACAGAACAAATCCTTCCAGCAATAACCTCCCTCCTGCTACTTCAGCATCTCTCCATAAGGACCTGCCCAACAGTGAAAGTCACATAAGAACAAACAGAAGCAAAACAAAGACCTAGAGCTAAATAGGCCATACAGGTTTGAAATTGCTGTAGTTTGCTGTTTCAAGGATGTATAATCAGGCTACTAGAAGCACAAATACAACCTTTCCTTACCAAAAACTTTGGTTTGTTTTTGGGGGGTGGGGGGAAGGTGGGGAAGCAAGGCATGGCAGAAATTAAGCATGCATTTTTTTTGGTAATTGAGACATTTTCACTTCATATTTTCAAAGCATTTCAAAACACCACTTTGAAACACAAGAAATCTTACCAAAAAGAAGATTTATGAGTATCACCTAATAATCCTGAAAAGAATGCTTTGTTTGAGCAAAATTTGATTCCCCTCTACCTTGTCTGCCCCTTTGCCACTGCTTTTCATTGTCCCAAAGGGCTTCCACACCACACGCACAAAGCTATTTTATATAGCGCTAGAGGGACACAGATAACTTCATGAAGTCCTACCACATAGTTACAGCCCAGCAGTGACTGGGGTCCTCATTTTCTATGACACCAAACCCCTGCACTGTGCTGTAAGACACGTTAGCCACCTATTTCTCATTCTAGTGACAATGGTTTAACCTGCATTGAAGCAGAGTCTACTCTAAACCTCAGTTGCTTTGGCTTCAGTGTGATACTGAGTACCCAAATACGTGTAATATCCTTATTTCGTGATTTCTCGATGAGTTAGGGCAATACTATAATAACCAATATACTCAAAATAAATAAATGCTAATACAGCTGCAATCACACCAATCAAAAAACTGATCTGCATGGGGTGGGGGGGAATACTCAAAGAAATGAGGAACTCCCCCAACGTTTCAGTTGGGTGAAGTTCCCAACCTATTTTACTGCACAGCTACACAAACGCTTATTTAGCAATTAGATGGGAAAAGGCAGCAGCAGTGAAGCACCACGGAAGAAACATGTAATAAACCAACCTTTGGGCCACATCCCAAAAGGGCACTGACAACTCAATGCCCAGTACTTCAGTGTGAGCAATAAAATAAAGTTCCTTTAAACATTCAGTTCTAATTTACTCGCCTGTCACAAAGCAAGCCTGTAGCAGTACAGGGATACATGGTTTTTAGCATAAAATCTTGGTCCAATGTTCGGTCTTTTGTCTGACCAATTATCACAGACAAATCCCCAGCTTTCAGACAGTCCATCCTTGCAGACAGCATGCCAATATTGAGTTTGGCAGGGATGCTTACACACAGACTAGGTAACACAAGAAGAAAAAAGTATCAAGCTCAGCATTTCTAAAGAGATCTGACCACAAGCAGGGCAATATTGATTGTCTCTGCTATACTTTATAGGCCACCTCATCAAGCAGCACTTTCAAAAAGGGCAGAAGACAAATGTTGCCATCACAAGGTGAGTGATGCTGTGAGACAAAAACCTTGCAACTGCACCCATTGCTTAGCACGAGAGACCTGCAGGCTCATCCTCCATGGATTTGTCTTGTGAAAGACTGGTCTTGAGTCTGGATAGACAGACAGTGCTGAGAAAGACAGTTCTATGCTCAAGTTTTTCAATGAGCAGATTCCCATCTCCCTATGTACCTTGAGATAAAGGCACAATCTGTAGACCTGGCGAAAGCATTACTGCTGAGCCCACACCCACAATGCAGGCAGCAATTCCAAAGCTGCCACATTAAGGAAGCAAGAAGAAAGTGGCACCTCAGTGAGCACCTCTGTGGCAGCAAGCAGAGACAAAAACCTGCTAACATCATGTGAGGCTGGACTAGTAGCACAGCACATACCTGCTGAGCTGGTAAAAAGTTCTCCGTATCATTTTCAGCTTGCAAGTCTGCTAGGCAACCTGCTGAGCTACAACTACTGTTGAGATTTGCAGAAGGGCAGGCTCAAGACTGACAGCCACTAGGACAAGAAGAGAGGGACACAAACAAGAATAAAAGCTGTCAAAACATAAGGTTTGCAAAACCTGTAATTGATCAAGGAATGCTTCAGCATTACAAACTCTTCCCATGCACATTCATTTCTCCATCTCCTATTCTGGCAGACACCAACGGAAATTTGTAACATCGACACTAACTAGTTACTGAGACTTATAATGTTAAAAAAATTAACAGAAACAGAGAATCACAAAACAGTGAAGACTGGAAAGGGACTCTGGAAATTTTCTAGTGGAAAAGTTCCTGCTCGGAGGCAGGGTGAACTAGGGCAAGTTGCTCAGGTCCATCTCCAGTCAAGCTTTGACCATCTTCTTCAAGGATAGAGACTCCAAAACCTCTCTGGGTCACCTGTTCCAGGTGTTTGACCAACCTTACGTTCAAAGGAAATCTCCTGTATTTCAATTTGTGACAATACACATTGATAATGTGTAATAGGGCCCTGATGGGATGCACGCGA
>VYZM01011225.1:53801-87742 GCA_013398915.1 Dromas ardeola | reverse complement strand
CAATATGGCTCAAGGCCATTAAGTAAAAGTAAGCTATCAACCCTCTTCACGAAACAGAAAGCAAAATTAGGTTTTCTGGACAGAGGTTTCAATAGAGAAATCTATCGATTCCCCATACAAAGAAAGGGAAGAAGAGTAAGCCAAATATGTTCTGTTCTGGAACAAAAAGGATGATTGTTTTATTTCAAGGATGTTCTGGTACACCTTTATAACTTTACTATTAAAAACTAATTGATTCGTTTCAGTGAAGTCCGTGATTTCTGTGCACTCTGCCCAGAGAAGTAGAAGGGAACAGGGAAGATAGAATAAGCCGTGCTTTACCTTCATCATGGCACCAGGTCAAAGGGACTGACCTGGATTTTGAAACACTTGTAATTAATTTACAGCATGCATTGTGAAATAATTCTGCGTAGCTATTCAGATTTACGAGTTGGAAAAGTTTTGTAAAACAGAGGAGAGAGGAAAAGTCAAACTACCTGTTTGGAGGTTTTCATTAGGAAATCTAGCTGGGATTGCTTTTAAACTCAGGTTTGTCTGTAAGCATGGAATAAAGTCTGATTTGTGATACAATGGTTTTTAATAGCAGAATTGTATTTTCTACAAAAAAAAGCCCAACCCAGACAAAAAATAAATCCAAAAAAACCAGAAGCAATAGGGTGATTTTGGCCAAGTTTGGCTTCCAAAGAAAATCACAAAAATTTGCAATCATCCTTGAGAGGAATGTGTTGTATTTTTATTTTAAAGACCAGTTCTAGAGAGGATCTGCTGTGTTTGCATAGGATTTATATAAATGCATATACAGAAAGAAGAAAACATTTTGTCTGCATCTGTGTACAATCTTTTAATCTAATATTCTGAAGTACTATATTTAGGGAATAATATCTTACTCAATAGGTCCTTATGCCCTTAAATCCAGTATTACTTCAGAAAGTTGGCATTCTTTGTTATTAAATGTTATTTCTAGAGTGCCAATTTTGGTTACAGTAGCCTGAAGCTGACTCTACCTTGGTAGAAGTTTGCTACATCCCTGGTCCAGATCAGCTTTTCTGTTACTAGGAGGAGGATGAGCTTGCTGGGAAAGGGTGCTGCCCCAGTGAGAAGGTAGAGTATTTCATCACAACTCCTCTTTGTACTGTGTATCCTAAAGTTGAGGTGGAAAACTGGCAGATGACAGAAGTAATACTGCTGGCTCTTTGTCTCTGTCTATATTTTTGGGATACAGACTTGCCAGTAATGACACTTTCAGTCTCACGTACAGTAGCATTCATAATTCCAGCCCATTTTTGGAGGGAGAGAGATTTCTTTGCTCATCTGTAACTTTCTTCCTCTCTCTTGGCTGTACTTCCTGCTTTTCACAGTAGTAGTTCTAGAATAATTTCAGGAAGTGAATATATTATCAGTCTTTACAGATGTTTCTTCAACTTGCCCCTTTCAGAAGCAAATCTGTTTCCTTTAAAGATGCAGTGCCCCTTTCTGCTGCCCTGGCGGTAATTCAAAATCTCTCTGAGCAGTGCTGCAACTGGTTTCAGAAGCATCTTTATAAAGTTATGGTTGAGCATGTGTAGGTATGTTCCTGTCTTTTCAGGAAAAATTTGACACTGTGGTTTCCTTCATAAGAAATGTGTCTCTGTTGAAAAGGAAACATATTTTCCTTTTAAAGAAGCATGCCACGAAGAAAACCACAGAAGAGACAAAACAGTAAGGCTGGAATTATGGCGATGTAACGAAGTCTGCAGCCTCACTGTTCATTCCTGTGCATAGGCCATACGCAGATTTGTGTGCCATGTAACCCATATGTCTCACCATGCAGACAGAATGATTTTGGTGGATTTTTGTGTAATGCTTTTCTCGGTAGATTTCAGAATGTTCAACAAAAGAAAAAGGGTTAGTGGTATCATTCCCAGAATGTGAAGGAAGAAATAAAGCAAGAAAGAGTTAAATTTCCAGGAAGGAAATGTCAGAATACAATGTAAGATTCAAGTCTCCCGAGTCAGATTTTTTTGCCACTCTACTACATTATATTGCCATTTACGATGATCCTTTTTTAGCAATGTATGGTGAGTTGAAGGAATATAGATGAGGTTTAATGTGTTCATTGGCTAGTCACATTCATCCCTTTTTTGTTTGTTGCATTGTCCAAGGTGCCAAAAATATTTGATGTAATCTCTTTTTCTAGAAGATGTTTCTAAACTGTTGATAATTTTAAAAACATCAAAGATGAGTAAGTCAGTTGTGATTATTTTATTTTTGTGTTTTGTTGTCATTTAGCAAAGTTTGGTGTAAAGGCCTCACTGCAGCTTTTAATTTAGTGTAGATAACAAAAAGATACATTAATCTTTTTACATTTTGTGTTTAGCAGAGGCCACCATCCCTATTAACCTTTTGGACCAATGTGTCATTCAGCTTGTTTGTTTTGGAGGTATATGCAGTGAAGTGTAAACAGGAGGTATTGGAGCTACCAGTACTAAATACCTGACGTACCCACATTCTCTAGGTAGCAAAACAAATTGTTTTGTTTTAATCTTCTCATTCACCAATCACATTTTAAAGCATGAAGTATTATGATCTAAAAATTGAAATTTACAAATACAGCATTGTAAAGATTAATCATCCTGTGTTTAATCCATAGTGATTTGATAGGATGAGATTTGTTTATTATTTTTGTTAGAAGCATTGGGTTTTTTTCACTGCGTAATACAACTATTAATTTAGGGCTTAAAGAGCCATATGCTTTGTTTTAATTTCTTGTCATGAAACACACAGTGAGCTTTTCTGCCCAAATATTAACGAAGGGAAAATGTAAGTTAGCTAATCGTAAGTGTCATTTACTTACTGGAATGCATTAATAATTCTCTGGGACAATGAAGTTACCAATTTTGTTTTATGTGAACTGATATTCAGCCAGCAGGCTTGATGACTTTCCCAAGAGCAAAACTAGTTAAAAAGGGGGATGAGCAAACAAATAAAACCACAAAACCCGACCCTGTATTTTTACTGAAAATTTTAAGTAGCAAAAGTCAGTATAAGGGTATATAAAGATATGCAAGAAGTGTTGAACTGTGTGCTGTGGTTAGACGCTACTTGCTCTCTTCCCAGTTGTTGGCGTGTACAGGTGCGTGCTACCAGGCTGCGTGCTCTGCCCTCTCTGTAGTGCAGGTCTTGGATTGTCATATGAACACATCTGCTTTATACCACACCTTAATTAACATTGGGGATCATACATGTACACTTACACTGCTCTACAACATAGTTCCATTCCTCTTGCCATTTAATTACAAGTCTGAACCAGGTGCATCTCAAATCCATTCAGCAAATCTAAAATCCTGAAGACTAAGCAAGAATTTGTTCTTCTAGTAAGGATGTGTCTCAGCTTCTCTTCTGTGCGATATTTGGATTAAAGTAGCCAATCCAGTTCTCTTTCTATATCTATGGTATCTTGTGTGCTTTTTTAACAAATGCAACATAAACTTGTAGCATAAAAAAAGTAGCAGGAGTAACAGGGTAAGTAAAGAAATAAATTTGGATGAAAGCCTCTTGATACCTTTCTCTTTTTTCTGTATGCCATTAAGATAAATTATTGTTATCATAATTAAACAAAAAAGACACTGTGTGAATTTTACGAATATTCTCTTGATGATGCTGGAGAAACAATATGCATGAAATCAAATTTTATAATAGCTATAAAGTCATTTCTACTTTCATGGTAGCTTTTACCCTTTGCAGTAAAAGTCTTTGGTGGTTGTGCCATTCGTAGCAAATTAATCTCTCGCTTTTTAGTTCATTGTATATTTTGAGGCTATAAAACGAATACTTACAGCTGTGCTTTTCTAATTCCTGCAGCCATTGTTGTGCTTAGTCTGAGCTAATTATCACATTTTCACCTCATAATTTTGCTTGTCCTTGAGAGTTGAGAACTTCATCTTGCATGTCTCCGGTGATTTGTAAAGTTCCTGCTGAATTTAGTGGAACAGCCAGGTCTTAAATAATCTCAAATCTTTTTTTAATTTTAAATCTGTAGTTCTGCTGCTGCAACAACAGAGTAACAGAGATCCAAAAAGCTGTACCGCTCTTGCTATGTGGCTGCTGTCACCACTGTAAGCAGTGGGTATGGAACGGACCCGTGTATGCACACAGCTGTGATACTGAAAGAATCAAGAGATGGCAACAATTTGCATACATCTAGAATAATCCTCGAGTTCATTGGGCCTCTTCCCCTGCCTTAGCATATGCTCAAAGTATTTTTAAGATGTAAAAGAGATAAGTGTATTTAATACTATATATTTTGGGGGTTTCATAGCTTTATTTCTAAGTTTTGAAACTGTTTTTAGACAACACAATGTCATCATATAAAGCAATGAATAGTTTAGACCTAGTTTTTTAAGAGATACTGTATATATCATTTAAACCAGTTTGTTGTTGTGAAGCCTTTCTTTGTGCAAAATAGGTGCTGCTGCCGTATTCATTTTAATGCAACGTGCCTTCCTCTGGGAGAGTGAGTAATAATGCATTAAGTTAGACCTTTTGTTTATTTGAGATAGACAACAGATGACATGTTTTAGGTTCCTCTTTTGGACCCATTCCGACCGCATTGCTACTAGGACATGTACGTGTTGCCTGCTGTTAGTGGCATCTGCCTCCTTTCTGCCATCACGTGCAGAATTAAAGAGAAACACTAATCTAGCAGCAGAATTTCAGACATAGAGCTAAACAGGCATAAATTCTCATTCCTTTTATTGTAAAGATGCGTTAATTTTCATAGTTAATGGTAATTGCTAGGCAGAGCAAAAGTTGTCCTAGGATCAGAACAAGATGTTTGATTAATTTTTGTATTAATCTCTTACCATATTAGAAGTGATAAATTTATGCCTTTTGAAGTGTACCTTAGTGATGAATTGTAACTAACATGGAAAACACCCACAGTAATATTAGCAGTTCTCAAAATGTGACTGTCTTTGTTTCCCAGCATCTCTCTTTATTGCCTTTATGTGCTTTCTGTTAGCAGACACCATGGAAGTGACCAGTAATAACAGGACAGATACAGACAGAACTGGGAGACGCTGTTATGTAGTGGTTAGAGCTGGAATGGGGTTTACTGTATGGCACTGTTCACTGGGGTCTTTTATTTAAATCATTGGGTTGTAGAGCCCTGGTTTTGTGGTGAAGAATCAAAAATAGTGACTAGACACCAGATTTTAAGGGTTACCACCCCTAAGTATTTTTAGAGGGATTTCCAGAGGAAACGAGGTGCTTATCTCATATGAAAATCATCATGACTGTGGTGCACAGATGTTTTTTCCATCTGACCTCTGCACACTGTTCAGCACCAAAATGCTTTTATAAATCTGGCCTTGGATGTTGATTGTTGCAGATGCCATTTGATGGTACATGCAGGTTGATACAGGGCAGCTTGTCTGCTAAAGCAATGGGAATTAATTCTCACTCAAGCTTTTGGGAATATTTTTTCCAAAACAAACATCCAAAAATGAAAGACGAAAAGAAAATCATAGTTTCTGTGCCAGCTATGGTTAAAGAAGATTTTCCATTTTCTCTTTGCTGTTTAGAATATGTGAGTTACACATAATTTTAAGTAAAATTTATATACCCAGTGTCATGTGCAGAGCAGTATATAGTCTTAACACATCACATTAAATGTGATATTTTAGAGACTATTTCACTGCAAGATGATATTTCATTTAAACCAGCGGTGACATTGTATTTACATCTTATTTTCTTTCAAGAACTAAAAGTGTGTTTTGACAAGAATTTCACACATAGAAATACTAATAGCATGCTAATTACACTGAGAAGCTGACAGTGTACAACTAGTAAAGCTCTTTAAGATAACCCCTTTTTCCTATTCCGAATTATAATCGTCCTTCACAATTAATGTTGTTTAGGAGACATTGTTAATCTGCCTTGTGTTTATTCACTTTAACAATAAGATTAGTTCAGGATTCCCTCAGGCAGACTTTAATAATGATTTGTCACTTTTGGTAAAGGACCATCCCATTTAGTAATTTGCTCTTCTTACCAGTGATTTTGGCTTCAGTGGTTCTATTTTTCGAACACACAGTGTTTTGTCTGATTTAATTTTTCCCAACATATTTGTGTTCCATTTGTTGTACAGCACAACATCAAGACTCTAGAGCCATATCAAAAATTCTAAGAGTCAAATGGGCTTAATTCAGTGGAAATGTTATTTCACAGCTCGTAGTTCTCGAGCTTCCTTGGTGTACCTCTCCTGGAGCGTGATACTGTCTGAGTAGAGAGAAATTATTTTCCTGATCGTAGGATGCCTGCTGTGCTGCTTTCAGTAGAACCTTATGGGCTGTGCCATGACATGAAAGACACCATGGAGCATTTGCCACAAGGCATACCCAGTGGCCAAGCAGTGGGAAGCTATGACCGCTTGTGTTAAATCTGTGAAAAGCAATGGAGCGGAAGGGAGAAAGGGAGGTAGTGCAACTGTACTCCAAGTAGAGATCTTGTGCCTTGGGCAAATGAAAGCACTAAGGAAACTGATGGACGTGCACAGAGTGCTGAACAGCAGTGGAGATCAGGAGTGTCTTTTCTGTGTGGCAAAAGGAAGAGTCTGTTATCCGAAGAGAGGAAGGGGTGGGGAAACCATTATAGTTGGGGGAAATTTTAAAAGGATGTCTAGAAAGTGTGAAAGATTACAGTATATATCACCTTGTGCAGCCTGTCCTCTGTCAAAAGAGAAAAACGGTGACAAATGTTCAGGAAACTTTTGACCAGCTCTTATTAATCATATGAATGAGGAAGTGAGTCTTCACTTCTTACTGGCAAGGGTCAGATCACAAATAAAGTTTTGAGGTTTTGTAATTTCATACTTCTTTACGCTGTCTTGATGACACCTGAGAAAATAGACCAGACTCACAGCATGTGTTACCTAGATGTTTGCATCTGCTTCTGTTTTTCAACCTGCTCATAGGCTGGGTTGTTATTTTCATTGCTTCCCCAAGAAACTGCTCTGTGTTCCAGGCACACTGCAGCCTTCTCTCCTCCCATGGCAATTATTTTTTAAGATCCTAAGATACTTTGGCTTTATATTGAGGTGTTACTGGGGTGAACACAGTTGAGATTTTTTGAAGTTTTTATTCACCTCATATTTTTCTGTTCAAATTAAGTCTCAAAACCACTGCTAGAATTAAGCTACCTCATTCTTAGAGTAACATGCTTCTGTCAATATTGAAGGTCTTCCTTGTTGTTTTTTTTTTTAACTTTTGAGCTGCAAATATGACAAAACTTCTTCTCTCTAAAATGATTGCCCGACATATGCATGCCTGAACAAACAAAACCAATGTCTATATGACTGTTACATAGATAAAAGTCTTATTTGTGTCTAGAATGAAGCAACCACAGAAGTCCTTCCACTGACTTTATGGGCATCCAGTGGGGCTCACCTACCTGCAGACTTGAGTGGCAGTAGTAATAAGTCTGTGCAGAAAATCAGACAGCTTGATAATTTTGGATTGTGAAATCATAGACTGAGTACAGAGCCTTTCAGTGGCTGAAATCTAATCATGCAAACAGGCTCTGCAAGGTGAGAGAGGGTCAGTTCCCTAAGTCCATCTGAAACTGTTTTTTAGCTGGTTTGCTCACTGTATACTATGCTTAGTGGGACATTAAAAAGATATTAGCAGGAGTGAAGGCTCTTTTCAACTCCAAGGTGTATAAATGATCTCTAATTTCTTATTTATAAATATGCATCAAATCATGTATTTGGAAAAAAATTATCTGAAATGCGATGATTACATGTGCAATTATGTACATGCTGGATTTATAGCTATATGTCATTTAAGCTTACCAGTAATGCGTAAGAACGTATTCTAGATGTTACTGTTATCTCCTTTTTCATAGGTATATATATTTCTTATGTTATTTTAAAATTATAGCAATGGCTTTATGAGTCATACTAACTTTATTATTAGCAGTATCAAGTAGAGTATCAAGGCAAAATGGGAGGAAAAAAAATAGAATTTTGAGCCAGGGCCTGAATCCGTGTTATTTTTAGCACTTTTTTCAAGTTACTATTCATAACTGCCAGAAACTGACAAGCAGGAGAAACACAGTGTGAATCAAGATGTTCAGTTGTCATCTGTTCACATTTCTAGTTTGTGAATTCGACGTGCAAATAGTTCTTTTGCCACTGGTGTTGATGTTGTTGAATGATGTATGCACCCTTGCCGATGCATTCATGATCAGCTATATGGTGGCTTTCGTCTAAAATGGTGGATTTCTGTATATACTAGCCATTAAATGATATCCCCTGCGGAACTGAGGATAAGTCATCCTCCGTTGGGTAACTAAGGATAAGACATCCTAACACGTGTCAGTTCTCTGTTGTGAATGTGCTTGTTTATAATTGGTCAAAAATTGATAAATAAGTCCCAAGAGGAGTTTTCAAAAAAAGTAAGCAGTATTCTTTATGTATTCTTTGAGTAGGAAAATAGTAAATAACCTACGAAAGAGAATGCCTCTCACTCTGTCGTAGTCTCCAAGATATTCAGCAAGACAAAAAACTTTCACTTGAACAAAGCCATTATTTTCTGGTTTCCTACCACAAGCTCTTGTGGTGTGCCTGCCTAGCCCAGAGAACAAAAATCTAAAGATCTCCAGGACAGTGCTGTCCAATGCTTCATTTCAACATTATGCCTGTCAGTGTAACTGCCAAAGAAGAAACAGATTTGTCATAAAGAATAGAGAGAGTTGCATTAAAAATTTTCAATTATACCAGAAAAGAAAACTGAATAATTTTGTAGAAGAGCAAAGATGCAGAAGGAGGAGGAGAGTAACTAAGAGAAAGAATGCAGTGGAGATAGATTTTTACATGTTAGGAGAGAATTTAATTGTCCTGGAAGTTTGGAACAAGAGAATGAAAGAAGATACAAGTGAAAAAGTAAGGTGAACTAAGAAGTAAATGGAAAGTTAATTTAGCAAGGAAAAACAACCATAACATACTAAGAATGGAAATCAAAATACCAAGATGTTGCATTAAGAGGTACAATAGTTCTATAATATGCTTTGTGGAATGTACCAAACAGCAACAATTTCGTATATTCAAAAAGATGATAGATGTGCTTCTACTTGCCATTCCTTTAAAAGCTTTTTTTTAATAACATTTCCGTGTCATATGGTAATTTTCCATATGGTCAAAAGATTTTCCAGTGTAACGTGTATGAGGACTGAATGGTGGGTATAAAAGGGGTCTAGCGAGATCTATAGAAGAGTGATCAGTGTCTATTAATTCTAGATCTGAAAAGAATCTAACCTCTGTCCTAAGATCCAGTAGCACAGCCTGCAATAATCACATGAAATCAGGGTTTATTTCTTAAGTCATGACATCTGTTGGTGGGTCCAGTCAATGGGAAGAAGGAAGCAAGATTCCTGAGCTGCAAAATGTTCAGAATGAGTTGCAATAAGGATTTATTACACACTCCTATTAGTGCGATTTTATCTGATATTTTTTTAATTGCAGTTGATTGCTTGGGTTTAGTGCTAGCTTGAGGTAAATGCTCTCCGGCATTTGGATTGTGTCAGCAGTCCTGCTGCAGAACAGCGGATGGTTCAGCATGTGCCTCTGAAGCTCATTGCCTTGTCACTGCTGGGAAGGAAAAGCAACACTGTCTGTTGCCTGAAACTAGCAAGATTCTTTTTGTTTGTTTTTGGCTTTTTATCTGAATGAGAAACAGCTTCCACATTTTGTGTGGAGTAGTGGGGAAATGGTTCCATTGCCTCATCTTCTTCTGAAAGGGATGTTATTCCAAAAGCCTCAGCAGCTGATCTGGGGAAGAAACAGGAAAACATGTTGTATTCCATATCCTAGCTGTGCTCCAATTTTACTGGATTTTTTAAAACACTAGTTTAACATTTTCCTCTGTGAATCAAGTTAGCATTAAAACTCTTTGACAACAGCTGTTGCTTCAATTAGAAATAACAAATAGATTTTAAATTTTGAGACATTTTCCTTCCCAAATCAACCTTCATTCTTCATACAGTACCTAAAATTATCATAAGAGTTGCTGCTGGTTCACAGAGCTAATGAATTGAGTTTTTAACTGTGTATTCACTGCAGCTTACAACCTTTAATTCAGAAGATAAATGAAATGTAGAAAATGAGTGGAGAAACAGTGCTCTGCTATTTCCATTTACTTTTTTGATGGTATGTTAGGGACTGATTTTTTAAAAAGATTTTCAGAATTAAATATATGCAGGGATGGGCCTGTACTGATTTTTTTTTATTGTTGTTGTTATAAACAGCCAGTAAAAAAACTCCACTTGGGAAGTAATACTGATATTTTAGTCTAAAGTTAAATTAACTGTTACTAAGTAAGCAAAATATTTCTTTAAAAGTATCTGATGGTCTTGATCTTGTGAAGACCTAATCCTTCAACTCTGTATCTGCCTTGCACTGTTTTATTACTTTTGTATCCCAGTAATGTCTAGAGGCTTCAGTTGAGATCAAGATCCTGGTGTGCTGTGCCCTGTACAGAAATCAAGACTGTCAGGCCATCTGTATGTGCCATCTGAAGGGTATCTTAATAAAAAACTGCCATTTAAATTGGATTTCAGGTGATCAATAAAATCAGGCCAAATTAAAGCCATTGCAGTCCTGCTAGGCGTTCATCCACTTGTAGCTGTTTTCCTAATTAAGCCACATGGACCATTTGATCTTAGTTATTTAGTTCCAATAGAACAGAGAAGAACAGATGCTTTCCAGAAGAGTCAGATGGTCACGATGGCTTACTGGGAAACTAGCAAACTGAAGCAGAGCAGGGACTTAAAATTATACCCTGCTGTGGTTATACCCTAACCACGGGTCTATTAGCTGTTCTGGAGAGCAACCTTTTCTGTGTAATTTCCTGCCAAATATTACACTGAGGCAGGCGTACAGTAAGGAAATGCCATCTGCCTGTTCAGCACCCTCCTCCTTCAGATGTTTCGCTCTTTTGGACCTTGAAGATTCTTGAAAAGTGTCAGGTTTGTGATGGATTCTGGAATGTAGTCCATTAAATTTAAAAGTTGATTTTGCATAACAGGCTACATTTTGGGTACAGAAGTGTTCATCTTGAATAAAATGTTGGTATGGAGTGCCTGTTTCCCATACCCTCACCAGTGTGAGTAGAGATTTCAAACTGAGCCGTGGGTTATATTTTTTTAGGTAGCTAAGTGGCTAAATAGCTGAAAAATGCTGTTTTTAAAATTGCTTTCTTTTCTTCTTGCTGGAGTTAAAGTGAATGACTACTGCAACTCCCTTATGTGTAAGCCAGAGATATGATTGTGCTGTCACAGTAGATGGGAGGATTAATGACTCATGCTAATAGCATGCTTGGAATATGCTGTTTGGAAGATTGTAAATATCCAAGATGAATTTGAAATGATCTGAAGTTAATGCTCTGACTGGGCATTCTTCAAGCTGTACTGATCACAAACTCTTATTTTGTCTACCTTTCAGCAGATATGTCAGACTTGCCAGTAGGCTTGGAGATCTGAGCTATCAGGGTAGCACAGAACTCACTGCAGTTTGAAAGCTATTTGTGTCTTGATTTTGCCACTTGAAGTATACCACTAGACTGAATGTTTTTTATCAGTCTGTTCACCAGAGGGTTTTTTTTTTTTAAGCTTTGGAAATGTTGACACAAAGGGATACAGGTGATACAGTCACCAATAACATTTTACTGTCAAAAATCAGGACTTGTAACAATATAGTTCATTAGATGGTCATAAAACAGGGAGTAATTTCCATCACACAGTTGGGTTTTTTTTTATAATATCATGTTAAAGGCATGGCATTAATGGTATTTGGATAATTTTTTTAACCCATCAACTGCAACACAATCACATCTTATATAAATAAAAAAATTTTAAAATTATAAAATGGGTGTTAACATATGAAAAGTAAAGAAAAAAGTAATGAATATCAATCGCGTGTTTTACAAACTCATTATGACCTATGAAGCTATGGATTACCGTGCTACGTATACCCATTTTGCTCACAGACTGGTATTTAAACGTTGTCTGCCATACTACGACTATGTTTCAGTCATCGTCTGCACTTGTTCTAATGGCTAATGAAACTGGGACAAAAATGTTTTCTTGGCTGTTTAAGAATTTTTATTGTACCCAATGTATATGTTATCTACACAACAGGTTATTATTATGTCTAATATTCAATATTTTTCTTCAAAAGACAAAGCAAAAGAATTATTAATATTTAGAGCCAAGCATACAATGTACAAAGTTAGAAATGTTTGAGGTTCTAGAAATAGCTAATGTGGAAGGAGTTGAATAGCAGCTTTCTTTCTAAACTGACTGAATTCTGTATTTTTAATAGCTTTCTGCAGGGGAGTAGCAGTCACAACTCAGAAGTTTCTGTTTCTGATTCTACTTCTGTTTTCCTCTCACATAATCCTTGTTTATCCATTTGTAAATAGATACAATAATAGCTACTGCACAGGGGCATTGTTAGTCTACTACTAACAAAGTATTTGAGTTATCCTTGAGTTAAAGGCATGGGAAGTGCTGTTATTACTATCTTACAGTAAGTCTGATGGTTTCAGATAATTCTATTGATATTCGATTAATATAAATATATATTAATACAAAGCGTGTTTACATTTTGTAAATTAATTTTCAAAATCTGTATCGTTGTCTTCTGCTTAATTTTGTGTTGCTCTTTTCATTTATTCCTATTATATTATTCCTTGAAGCCAACGTGCAGGGCAGTGCATAATTGTGTTGATAAAAGCATATTGTTATTGCCTTTTACTTAAGCTCTACTTTGACAACAAGTAGAGAACGAAGTCATCTGCCGAGCTGGTAGTAAGTTTGCCTCATGCATCCTGTCTGTTCAGTAATCAGCTGAGTCTGGAAGAGGTTTCATTTAACCTTTGTTAACCTTCATGGTCAGCAGTACACAACGTGCATGGTACTATAACCAAAGGCTTTTGTGAGACCCTTCTAAAGATACAGTTTCTTCCTCCTCTTCTCAAAGACCATAAAGCATTAAATGATGGTTAAAAATCTCTAGTAATGCAAGAATTTCAAAGTCTTATAAGCTGTCAGCTCAGTCATGTAATTGCTTTCGGACAGAGAGTCTCAGAGATGTGTGGTGGTTCTTGGAGACCTTGGGACTGACCGTTATCATCTGCCAGCGATAACTTCTTTCATTAGTTCTGCTTGTCTAAAGTGATTTCCCTCTGGCTGTTGTGGCTGCTGGTTATTTAAGACATCCTCAGGCAAGCTGGCTGTGGAGAGCGCTCTGATCCACCTCCTTCCTGGAACTCTGACAAACCCGCAGCAGTGAGTTCACAGTCTGGCTGGAGAGCCTCCCCTGTCTCGGGGCCACCTCAGGGGACACCCCAGCTGTCCATGTTAATGCCCTCCAATCAGAGATGCACACTGCCTCCTGGGAGGCTCCGTCAGTTCCCAAACTTTCAGATTATACTGAGTTCAAGGTTTTGCTTTGTGTATCTTTTTAGACATCTGCCATGCCCTCTGACTCTGACTTTCGTTTCCAGCCATGCAGACTTTCTTCTTGTCAGTGTTCCACTGAGTAAAGTGTAAAAAGATGACAACCTGGCATTTTTTCCTGCTACTCTGTAATTTAATGGCTAAATGTGGATCAGGGCTTGACTTTGCTTGTTTTATAATAGCCTCTTTATTATTTTCACACCGTTTTCCACCGGTGTATTAGGTTGATGTTTGTATAGTCTGTTAGCTAGTGTAGATGCACCTGACTTCACTTCGTACAATCGCTGATTTATAATAAATCATTAAATGTAACCTGAATTTCCGTACAGCACATCTAGCTCTGCATAGCCATCCTGAAGTTTTACGCTGTCTAATGCTCAATATAGCACACCAGAATCCCTTGTAATTAACATTTGGTGTCACTCTCAGGTATTACGTGGCTTTTCATGATTTTCAGATTTGCTTTACTTGGCTCTTAAAATTCCTACTTAACACACCAGAGTTTGATCCCCCAAGTGATTCCAGAACTTTTCTGCTTCAGCAGGATTTCCTTTTGATAGAATGAGTAAGAAAATCTAGACAACCTAAAATGCTGATAAAGGCTGCAAAAGCTGTGCCACGCTAAGCTGAACCCTAGGATAAGGGTGTAGAGACTTCAGGCCCTGCTTAGAGTATCAATTACTCCTTTTCAGATACAAGATTCCAATATGACAGCCATTTCACTGTTTTTGTTATCACAATGAATGTATTAGTAACTTGTTGCTTAGATGTTTGTATCAGTTTCAGTCAAATGTTGTCTTTAAATGTGTGCTATAATATGATATAGAAAAGTTAGTCCTCTGCACATGCAGAGGAACATATAATGTTCCTGAGCAATTTTGAAGACATACCAATGGTTATGCAGTATGAAAACTTTTTACCAAGTGAATTCAGTGAGTTCGAATGGATAGTTTTCCCTCATTTCTCAACTCATAGGAAGGCATCCAGCTTTTGGAAGATGAGAGCACTTCCAGTGAAAAGTTACTGGCAGTCTAATAGAGAGAATAAACCTGTGGTTGCAACACTCAGAAGAGCAAAAATGGTTGCGTTTGTTATTCTGGTAATAGAAGCAATATTGTCAAAAATATCAACGGTGAGAACGCTCTTGTGAGTGCTATCAATAGGAAACTTTCTGGGGAAAAATTACAGGCTTTGGCTGGTGCCTGGAGTCGATAAATTTCTTTTTCATTGGACACCATTGTGCAATACGGCTTTCAACATTTATAGTTCAACATTTACAGGAAACCCAGAATTTTCATTAGGGACCGTGAAAATGGTCACATTCTATCTAGCGTTTGCAGAAGAGCACTCGTAGCCATCTGATTGAGTTTCCAAGTGCTGCTCTGTTTTTAAAGTCACCATTTTTCCTTCACCTTCCTGAAGTTTTTTCCTTGAGGTATACATCTGACTTTTGTCATGCTATGGCAAAAAAAGTTTTGACTGAAGTTACTGAATGTAAAGGTAGGACAGGAGGACATGCCTTATGGTTCAGTCACTGGAGTGGGATTCAAGAGTCAGACTTGCGGGCAGGACTGCAGGCAGGCCACGAGGTCTGGGTTTTGAAACCATACAAAAATAAGGTTCAGAATGTCAAAAGTCCCTACACTTACTGCCTAGAAAAATCATACTGAAGGTCAGGTGTCATTCTACGCTTCATATACATTTAAGTGCTGATAGATGAGAATAATATGAGAAAGAAAAGCTTTAAATAATTCATCATACATATGCAGTATTTATTTTTTCAGTGAGCGAGAGCCACTTCCTGTGCTTGCTTGGAACCCTGACGTGACAAGTCAGTCAAAAATTGTGTCTTCTGTTTTGTGAAAGTGTGCCATGGGGTACCACAACACCAAATGAAAACAGTGTTTTACAGCAAGTTGTTGTAACACTGGCCATGTATTTGGTGTTTCAAGGACTGGGGATAGACTGCAGCTCTGGCAGCATCAGTGGGCCTGGGGCTGGTCTCCGGCCCTGCCGAGCAACAGCAGTGCCCAGGTGGGCTGGGAGGCTGGTGCAGCCCCGTGGGGAGAGGTTGTGCCGCAGTGTGATCATTGGCCCATCATGTGGCTGGGAGCACGCTGCTGGCTTACTGCTAACAGACCACTCTTATTCTTCCTGCCCTTCCATAAATTCAAGCCTTGTTTACGTGACAGTAATAGCAACCAGCTTTTTCCTTATATTTTTATATAAACTACAGCTGACATTTTATTTTGTTCCTTGCTTTGGGTGTAGAGAGGACTGGTCTTGTCAAGACCAAGGAAATGCTCATGAAGCACTTTTTCTTTACTACTTCTTGCTCCACTTTGAGGAATTGGAAGGCCCCTGAGAGAGGTTATTACCTTAATTAAGCACTGGTGGATTAAACATAAAAAGTAATCATAGAATCATAGAATGGTTAGAGTTGGAAGGGACTTTAAAACTAGTTCCACCCCCTCTGCCACAGGCAGGGACACCTCCCACCAGACCAGGTTGCTCAAAGCCCCATCCAGCCTGGCCTTGAACACCTCCAGGGATGGGGCAGCCACAGCTTCTCTGGGCAACCTGGGCCAGGGGCTCACCACCCTCGCAGTCAAGAATTTCTTCCTAATATCTCATCTAAGTCTCCCCTCTTTCAGTTTAAAACTGTTACCCCTCATCCTATTGCTCCATTCCCTGATAACGAGTCTCTCCCCATCTTTCCTGTAGCCCCTTTAGGAACTGGAAGGGGCTTTCTCCCTGGCGCTTTCTCTTTTCCAGGCTGAACAACTCTTTTGCTGGGATACAATGAAGGGTCTGCTTGTTGTTATACTTTGCTGTATCATCCCTGTCAGCTCATACTGAAATAAAGTAGAGCTTCGGTGGAGAAGTCGCTTTCTTCCCTGTGCTATTTCCAACACAGTAGGTATTCCATGCCAAATTATATAGGATTCCTTACATAGGTGCAAAACAAATCCTAGAGAGTAGTCACAAATATATATGGAATCATGTCCTGTGACTGGTAATAAAAAGGGAAATCCACAATGAATTGGCAATCCAGTATTACTTTGTTTATTGAAAACACTCCTAACACATGAATGCTTGTAAAATAATTAAAACATAAAAGAAACAGGAATGTAGTTCACCAGTATTCATAAAGTAGAAATATGCCCATCATGGACTTCTGGATAGCAAACAGATAGGTGTCACTTTTGTATACAAAGTAGATGTCGTGAAAAGCATTCACACATTTTTCCATGTTTTGTGACAATTTTCATGTTAGAGCTGGATTTCTTCAGTGGTACAGAAACTGCGCTGCATTAAATACTCATGTGAACTATTTTAAACACAGTAGTTCTTTTTGTTTTGTCTGGATTTGAAATCCAAATGTGTCACAGCAGAAAGCTCTTGATAAATACAGTATTTCCACAGTAATATAGCTGTGTGAAAGAATACATTTTGGTTATGCATTTCGAATGAATGTGTTTAAAGTTGAGCCACCTAAATTCATGGTGGTCCAGTTGTTAGAAAAGTTGAGCACTTTAGGTGACAAATTTCCCTGACACATTTGAATACTCTGGCATAAGTGTTCAGTAGTGTTTAAGCAACTCCGTGTAGCATGTGTATTATGTCAAAAAGGCAGCTTTTCCTATCAGTAACTGATATATACAACTAGCTCCTAACTATCGCAGGAAGTGGTGGATCAGTACGGCATAGATCAGCATATAGGTTTTGTATGGAAGTTTTCTCTTAAGTTCATTGTTTTTTTCCTGTTGTTACCCTCTGGCTCATGAAACCGCTTGAGTTACACAGAGGGCTGACTGGATTAACGCCTGCTGGCTCAGAAGAGCCTGTATGGCCATTCTTCTAGTTGAATACATAGCTAAGATCAAGCTTCTGTGGCTGCCTGATAAGGTGTCTGGAAGCTGTGAGACCTTGTTTCAAGGCTGCTGGCATGCTGGAGGAATGAACTGTCTGGGGCTGATTGTTCCTATATAACTGAACATTACAGAAAACTTAACCCGTTTCTCATTCTTGAATCAAATTTCTGACATGCCTGTGCTGTTCTATCATTGTCATGTAGGGGATGTAAAGCAATCAAAAAAGCCAGATGACTTTTGTAATGGACACAGGGTGACAGACATATGTCTTGTTGTAATTTTGACTTTATCAGCTTTCTGTGTTTCAGGGCATATCAATCCTGTTCTTCAGACATGTGTATTACTTAAGCATTTCCTAAGCAGTTTTCTTTAGACACAGCATCTCTCAGTTCCATGGGACACTCCAGCATTTACAGAGTACATTTCCTTCCTGTCGCAACATCCTGGAGCTATTTCTTCAGAGACAGATTGTTTGAGTTTCTGCAAATCAAAGAATGTTCAGTACCGCAGAAGAATCACTGAAACTGCCATCACACGGTACTTCTGGCTGCATACACCACATTCTGTTCATTTCTTTCACCTTCCAAAACCTATTTGGAAAGCACCCTAGGAGTGCTTTAAAATGTTAACACGTTGTCAGTCAGTATGTTGTCAGAACTGTTCATTTGTCCTTTCTTGCTTACTTGGAGCTCAGAAATGATTAAAAAATGGAGCTGTTCCAGGAGCTTGTAAATACTGACAGGTTTTTCACTGCTCCTGTTCCCAGTAGGTTTGGGCAAACTTAAGAGCAGCCATCAGATACATAGGTAGTTCATGTACACAACAGAGCTTTCTGCCTGTTTTCCTATCTACATCATGCTAGAACAGATCCCGCACACTGTTTGGAGTGCAGTTCCATGTGCTAGGTAAAGAATTTTTTGTGGAGAAAATGAATGCTTACCCTGAGCCCTCAGATGCTGACAGAGGTGCCAAATCTGTCTCAGTATGGCTGCACTGGCTGCATAGTTGCTGGCTGCCTTTCCTTACTACCTGACTTCTCCATGCCACTTTACCCTCTTCCACCACAGCTGGGGTATAGTGAACCCCAGGGGAGTCCAGCTCCACAGCAGTTGCTCAGGGACCCTGCCCATGCTCCTGGGTGCAGCAAAAGCTACACATTCCTTGGGGTCATACTGGCATCTTGTCTGCATGTACAGAAAGAAGTAATGTATTTTCAGGGTCAAAGCATGCAACTAACTGTATGAACTTAAGATGGTTACCTTTCCTTTGTGTGGGAAGAACAGACAAGGCTTGGTTACCTTTGTAAAACAGATAAGGAAATGGGCAGAAAATAGTATTATTGAATATCTTACTACGGGCATCATCCTGCATGATTGTATGTTGTGAAATCAACATATATAACAATTGAACTAAAAAGGGATGGTGTTCTTTAGGAAGCGCCAAGATAACTATTGAGATAGCAGTGGCCACTGCAGAATTAAAAATAACTTCCTTTAAACAGTCCTTTTACTATTGGAGGTCATATGTCTTCCAGAAGAATGATTTTGCGATGCAATGTTTTTGTCACAGTCAGTAAACACTGTGGAGGAAGCTCTGAAAAAGCTAATAGAATGGATCTCTCTCACATTAAATATGTTCTCCCCACTCTGATGCTCTTAAACTTGACATTTGAAGGAACATTCCAGAGTGGTTGTTCAAGAACAAAGTGGTCTTCATCAGGGCGCCAAGCAGCCTCTGTGGGACACTCTCAGTAAGGAAGACATTTTATTCATTATGCATCATCTATACTTTTCAACCCATAGCTCTCTTCTGTGGGAATAGGGCTGAGCTCACAAGTTGGGCATATGATAAGGGACAACGAGTGCTTTATTTGTTGTTTATGTCACTGATAACTACCAAAGGAAAATAACTGGTTCAGATGGCCTTGCTTTGACCAAGGGGTTGCGTTAGATGACCTCCAGAGGTCCCTCCTGACCTAAATTATTCTGCTTCTGTGTGCAGCAGTGGTTACCGTGATCTGATTCCAGAGGTTAAAAAGCAAGATGACAGTGCAGAGATACAGTCCAGCTTCTTTCCTCTGCTAAACGCAGATGCACAGCTAGGGCAGGAGAGCTCAACACTACACAACCCGAATGTTTTGTAACTGTTAAAACAATTTTGTGTGCCAAAATAATTTGAAAGTACATATTCAAGCATTAAAAATAGTAGCTCTGTTACCCTGTTTGTCTTTTTCCCCACAATGTGGAAACTTGAAAACATGCGTGTTGTTTCTTTCGAGAAACTTCAAGGATTTATTTTCTTTTTGCTGAATTTTAAACTTAACGGTCAATTTACTCAACCAAAACAGCAGAAGATACCAAAATTAATGTGAAAGGACAGTCCAAACCATCTCACCCTCCTTCCAAGGCGTACTTTCATGTAATGACTCTTGTGCTATAAACACTCCGTATGTTCCAGCTTCAATTGTCAGAGCTCCTCACTGTCTGTGCTCTGGAGACGTTGGAACAGATGGTGATGGAGCTGTGCCATGTACAAGGTTTCCACATGCAAGTTTCTAAACAGACAAATCGGCTGAAAATGGGAGTACATGTTAACTGTGACTCCTTGATAGAACTGAATAAGAACTTCTCTCAGGTGTTTGCAGAAAACACTGCTTTTACTCTCAGTGTGAGAGTTTGGAAAAATTTCAGGACACCTGTGAAAACCCACAATAATCAGGAGTTCAGTACAAAACGAAATTATGTCTTAATCCTAAACTCATTCATTGTTGCAAGTCAGTATTATCAATCAAATGGCTATTAAGGATTATAAATTGTGAAAGCTAGTAGAAGCAACTGCTTTGAAATAAAATCACTCTGTGTTTGTTTCCACCCTTAGAGAACAGTTTTCTCTGAAGGGAAAAGCAGGAGTTATAAATTTTTTACATTTCAGCTCCTTGCATGACAGATTAGGTTTCTTAAGAATCTTTGGTGAAGGATCTCAAGAAAAGCATTTTGAAAATGCATTTACAGTTTATTGTCTTTGTTACATTGTTGCTGATTAAAAAAATTCAAACACATCAGACGTGGCTTTCCTCTACAAAAGCTTTGTTGACCACCGTCTCTGTGGTACCTGTTTTATCCATGTAGCTGTTAATCCTGTCTGTTTCTCTGGTGCAGAACTCTGATGTCTCACATGAGGAATTTTAACACAGGTGGTTAGCATTCAACTGAAAATGGACATGTATTATGAGAGATTTCTGGTTAGCATTTAAGCCACCGCTCAAATATCCATTCCATTTTCACTCTAAATGAACCAGGTATTTTTCTTCCTGTGATCAATAGTTAATCCTGTAGTTAACAAAGGCAGATATTTTTCTAGTATAACTCCAGCCCTCCTATATATATACAGGAGTCATTATTAATAATTTTTTCCCCATACATATTTTAATTGCCATTGTCTTACTGGAGTGGGCTTTCTATTACTGCCTTTTGCACTTTCAATACTAAGATAATATGGGGAAACTCATCTCACCTGTCAGGAAGCAGCAAGGGCTGGCTGCTCCCTGTGGCACAGGGAGCTGGGACCAAAGGGAGATCCCAGTCCAGCAGGGCGGGATCTGTCCCACCATCCCCAGCCATGGAGCAGGGCAGGCCAGGAGCAGCCCAGAGCCCAGATCTGTGGGCAGGCCTGGGGCGCAGAGCAGGGCTGTGAGGAGTCAGCCCATGGGTTTGAGTCAGGATTAGGCCTGATGAGGCACAGCACCAGGATTGCTGGGCAGGGCCATGGTGATGGGCCAGGGTGGAGGCCAGGCTGGGATGGCAGCCCGCAGGCTGGGCCCAGATGAGACCTGGTGAAGGTCTCCAGACAGGGCCATGATGATGGGACAGGTCAGGGTCTGGCTGCAGAGCAGCTACAATGCGGCTGGAGCTTAGCAGGAGGGGGAGACACCAGGGCCTCAGCTGAGGGCAGCTGCCAGGGGCAGGAGTCAGCCCTGGCCATGAACCCCTGCAGCGTTGTCCCCATGTACCCAGAGCGAAGGGAGTAGCCCCCAGCTGCGTTGTCTCTGAGCTGCTGGAGTCCCAGCAGCCGAACCCCCAGCAGTGGGGAGGGCCCTCCATCACCCACCTCAATGCTAGATGTCTCATCATGATCTGCTCGTGTCCAAGTGAGAGTCTTTGCTCCATTTTGCAGTTATTGGGAAAAGCCTGGCATCTTCAGAGGGCGGTTCATCCCCACTGTCTTCAGCCCTGACATAAAATGATGGTTTGACCAGCTAGCAGTGCTCATTTCTCCCCACATTCCAGAAGGCCAAGTTTAACAGGAAAGGTTTGTGACTTTTAAATACCTACGGTCTATGAATGTGATAATATATATGATTGAAATTTGGTGACTCCAGGCCTTCTCTTTTAATGCTAATGTGCTTACATTTAATTGGGAAGGGAATTAGGTTGAAGGAAATAAAATTTTATGACTACGTTTTTGTTTTGCTTTAGGTCATTTTCTCCTTCCATTACAAATTAAAATCAATATGTGATTATGATACTGGTTGATATTAGGGTCAGAGTGAAATCTGCATTTTGAACATAGGAGCACAAATACAGCACACTGTTAAAATTTACTCATCCATTCAAATGGCAAGATTTTAGACAAATGGATGGCTCAGGTCTTGGGCAACCCTGCTTACCTATTCTGAAGCTTCAGAGGAGAAATGGCAACTGAGTAGCAATTGGGAATGAATCTGATCAAAAGGTTTTTATATTAAGTTTCTGGAGGCCATAGGAGACGGCCTCTGCACTTGCCCATTCTCAGGAGAGGGAGATGAGGACAGCCGTGAGCAGAAGGGGAGGCCGTGGGAGAAGGCAGTGCTGGTGACATGGCCAGTTGTCCCAGGCAAGCCAGACAGTTTGTACGTGGGCTGCAGCATATTCCTGCCTGGGCTTTGCCGTTTGCAGGGTTCCTGGCTAGGGCTCACACCTAAGGACTGCGCCTGGGTGTAAATGATTGTGTTATATCTCAGCAACTGGAGATAAAGGTGTTGGTACTGGAGCTCCCTTTTACGAATGGGAAAAAAATAAAATTCATAACTGATTAAAACAAAGCTAAACGCAAAGAGCCAAATTACTGCATCACTGTTTAAGCAAGACTGACCGGAATGAAAAATGATAGCCCAATATATGTTGTTTTGCATGTGCGTGATGTTTACAAACTGTATATTAAGTATCTCCAGCATCCAGCACGAAATTTTATTTTTAAATGTTTCTTGTGTTTCTATTTAAAAGACTGTAAAATGGAATGTTCAAAACCTACCCAAAAACATCTGGAGGTTGCAAAACTAAAAAATAGCTTAGTTCCTTGTCCAGATGAGCACAACTTTTAAAATTAGACATTGCAAATGAAAGGTTGGGCCCTGCCAGGCCACCCTCAGCACTGTGAACGTCAGGCTTTGGCCACAATGGCAGTGCTTTACAGTTACATGAATGCTCTTCTTTGAAGCCACTTGAACAGTACATTTTAGACTGTTCAGTCTCAAATTTCACATAGTTTCACAGGATAAACACAGGAAAAACTTAACCCTTCCTTAAAAAGCAGCTAATGAAGGAAAGCAAACCTACAGATGTCGTAATTGCTTATTAATCAGATCAAGCACAAGTTCCTTTTACTCCTTTTGGTATTTGGTCATAATAGATTACATTCTCTTTCTGATAAACAGAGGGGAGCGTGGAGTGTAAAATCTGCATACAGTTATGCATCTGAAAGGGATGGTGGCAGGACCCTAATTAAACAGAAATACAAGCAAATGCAGTCTCAGAGAGGGTGCTCATTTAAGTTTTGATTAGGAGATAAAGATGCTCCTTTAAGGAGCTTAAATATTAGAAATATCAGGGGCTTTTTCTGGTTTGCTGTATATTATAACAACAGTCAAAACTATAAATTAGTATCCCATTTTAAAAGCGGATGCTTGTTTTTCATGGTAATAGCTCCATTCATGAGAAGCACTGTGGATGTCAGAATAGCCCCCTTGGGAACTGCCTGCTCTTACCACAGCTATTTCGTTTAAGCAGTAACTTCCAGGCATACTGGAAATAAGAGGTAGCAACCATGTATTGCACACTGATTATATACAGTATATGCACCAAGATGTTTATTCAGAGCACTGCAGGGCCCTTTTCCTGCTGAGGTTTACATTGTGCCTAGAAGCAGTGTTATATTCAGAGTTGAATTTTTACTGAAAACAAAGTTTTGTGAAAGAGTTTATAGTGATAAACTCTTGGATAACAATGCTGCAGAATTTCCACCGTAAGGAGCTTTGAAAAAATACAGGATTGGGTGTACGCTACAAAGGAAATAGTGTCTTTAATTAATTAATCTACTGTCTTGGCTGCATTACTTTTCAATGGCTGTAGGTTTGCATATTCTGTGAATAAACAGGTTGTCCAGATGGTGCTTAAATGATACTTTGAAGCTGTTTTTCTTGAGAACATCTAAAGTAGTCACCAAAGGAGATGCTATTCTAAAATTAAGTCATATAGTATGTTTGCTGCGAGACAGCTACATGTCCTCATAGTGTCAGAGCTTGAGTTTTAGTTGAGTATCTAAAAGAGGGCAAGGAAGAAGGGAGAATGATTCACAGTGTAACTCCCAGCACTGGATACTCTGGTCCCGTTTTCAAAAATGGTGTTTATTTCTAATGGTTACCCTTACTCCCAGTCTGACAAAGAGTAGGACATATTCTTTCTTGAAGTGCTTAGTGCTGTGCACACACTGACTGTTACGAGCAATCAAAATGACATATAATTTACATACATGTTAATTTGGATACCTTTGGGGAACGTTTTGACATTTTCTTAATGTGCAGATAAAGTATTCTTTCCTTATGTCACTTTTAAAGATAAACGAAAGCAGTTTTCAGTTCTGAATTGAATGCAACCAGTATCTTTCGTTCTTTAAAAAGACCTTAAATCTGAGACCTAATAACCTAGATCTGAGTACAACTGATACCCGTAGCCTTGTTCATAGCATGATTATGCTTTGAGTAACCCAACTGTAACTAATGGCAGAAAATCCCCAGGGTGTAAATTCCATCCAGCATGAAGGGATTATAGTCTAACCCTTAATGATGAAATGATCTTGTCAGAGTTCATAACCTTTAAAACAATATGGTGCCTAGCAGCAAATCTGTTTAATACAGGTAATATTTTTGCATTTTTGTTTTGTAACTATGCATACTTTTAATAGAAACATCACCATTCTCAATTAGCCCATACTTAGTAAGATTTTATTGAATTGTTCAGTGTTAAATAAAATTGATGAATATGAGTATAAAAGTTATTTATAGTTTATAAATACAAAGTAAGAAATTTATGAAACTGAAATCAGTAAGTAGTTGAGTTTTTTATAAAATGTTTATAAATTTAGATGAAAGGGACTACTTTCAGGTTAGTGCTTTTTTTCTACAGCTGCGCCTCTTTATATTCTTAGGAAGTGAGTAAGTACAACTGGGCAATATATCAGAAGTTTAGTCTGGGTGGAGGTAAAAATGATAATCCACATATTTCTCTGTTTCTTTTGCCAGCATAGAAGTCTGCCTCGTCAGTGCTTTTTTTCCCTTCTTTTCCTCTGTAGCTGATAGCTGTCTCCTGTGTGCTTTGTCTATTAACTCAATACAAGCAGTGTTTACTGAAATGTCATGCCTAATTGTAAGTGATAATGCTGTGTGCATGAGCAATGAAGAGTACAAAGGAGTTTTCTTTAACCTATTTATTTCAGCTGCACAGAACAGTTTAAGATGCAACCTACATTTTACAGGTTTGGACTAAGATTAAAGGGCATTTTTTTCATGTAGATAAATATGCTTAGCCATTTTTATTCTGTTGACAGCCGTTATCACAGACTGGGACATATTTGGTTATATCTGAATGCAGTTTAGAACATCCCAATATTCAGTCTGGGAACAAGCTTCTAGATACCAAAATGACAAAGAGTATTTTTGATGGGAAGGTGGGAATCTGGAGCCTCTGCTTAAAAATACCAGGCACATCCTTACTGTTAAACTCACTTTTGTAAAGCAACAGGATGAAATCCTGGTTCTGATAAGCTCAATAGGGGTCTTTTGCAAAAAAAAATATCCAACAATTCAAACCCAAGAATTTCACCGTAGTCTATTTTTCAAAGGCTTACCTTGGAAATGGCTGAGCAGCTATTGCTCTTAACAGCCATCATGCTGTCTCTGCCAGCCTTGTTTGAGAAGAGAGCAGGTCCTGAAAGGCTGGAATGATCCCAGTCTGTTTGCCTGTCCAGACAAAACAGCTGAGAACTGTACTGTTTTCTGTTCCAGTTATTAGTAGTTACTGCTTGTTTTATTACTGAAGAGTATGACACTCCTTTGGAGTGGGAGCATAGGCTTAAGTCTCTGAGGCTTAATTCATAAACTTAAGCAGAGATTTAAGTAACTCATCTAGCAGACACTGGATGGAGCCCTACTCTCTGAGGATACCCATTTCAGCTTTATCCGATGCGGTAGCACTGATCAGAGATGAAAAGACACCCTAATGAATCCTTCAGGCATTTTCTCAAGATATGTTGAATCTAAAAATAGCATGTCGAGCAGCAGATGTGCCTGCATGTCCAATGCAGATCTTCATGCCCACCACAGGAAGGACAGGGCCTTCCTATGGGGCCCGTCTTGTAGAGACATAGAGTCTGTGGCCGGGGGAAATGCCTGAAATGAAAGGGAACTATAAAAATACGTTAATTCCAAAAACCAGTCAATCTGGGTTTGATTGCTGGGTTCCCGCACTGGAGAGGGGAGTTCCTCTGAAGCTGAATGCATAGGGAAGAGGACTGTGAGCCAGCAGCTGAAGCCCCTAGGCACAATGACAACATGTTTTGGAAAGTTCTGGATGAAGTCTTTTGTTTCTTTATTGTTCTGTGGTTGTGTGTATGCCTATGCTGGAAATGCAGTTTTGCTTCATCAACCACACTTATCTATTTATAGATTTATTTTTTTTTAATCAAAATTATAGAGTAGCTTTGCCAGTACTTATTACACAGAAATAAAGTGAGGACAAAGCCCTTTAAAACTACAAACATTTCCCGGCCTTTCGTGAGTGCATTCAGGGTTTAATTCTAAGAAAGAAAAAAATAGCATTGGAAGTGTAAAGGTAATGTTTCCTGGGTTTTTTTGAATGTAAGTAAAGGCATTTTTGAGCATTCCAAATTTCCCTTTTGTCTTGTTCCGCTTCCCTTGGGCAGGCAGTGGTAGCATCTGTCTTTGGTAAGAATGGATTATAGGTCAGTCAGCATGCCAGGGCTTTAGCTAGCGCTTTCCTTCCTTAGCTAAAGGAGGTTAAACTGCTTCAACTGGCTGGTTCATTTTCATTGGCTTGAGAATCGGTAGAATGTTTTTATTAGGCTCTGATAATTTTAAAAGTAGCCTAATGGGGTTAGTGCTTGTTTTGCTAATAGATTGGCTGAACGGCTTACTGCTTGTTGTGTTCTCATTGATTACTAGCATTTTTAATTTGTTTAGAGGCTTAATGTGTAGCCTCTTGGTTATATTAATCTCTGCTTCTATTATAGCTGAACCACTGCCAACCAATTTTAATTGAATAGTCTCTTATTACCTGGAGATGCATTTTGTTCCCACTGGTTTACATTCAGATTTTCTTTTAGATTATGTTGCAGATTCAAGGGATTGCACATACATTACACAATATCATGGTCTGGGTCCTATTCTACATCTAGAGAGGAATGTTTGTGAGTTATTTTTCAATGTATTTGAAGAAGCGGAGTCTCAGCTTCTCTAGTATCATTCTCTCTTTAAGCATTTAACTTCCTGGAGAGTCTGGAAGAAGCAGTCACAGGCAGCAATGTGTCCACATCATGGCCAATGAGGTAGGGAGCAAGTGTAGATCTGCAGAAGAGCACCTGCTCTGCCCACTGTCTCTCATTGTTCTCAGTCTCATCAGAATCCAGATCATAAGAGGGAATGCAGCCACTCCAGCATTCCCAACTGCTGTAATGTCAGTGTTGAAGCCAGTTCATGAGACAGCCCCGCCTTTACTGAGAGGTTCTGTGATGATTATCTACAGAAAGCCCCATAAAGATGATTTTAATGGAGAGATGCTACAGAGGTAAAGGGGAATCAGCTACAGGGAATCAGTAGAGAGCACAGAAGTAAGGAGGCAAGACCTCAGTGCAGATGGTCCTCACTGTGAGTGGATCACAATTCATATCCAGTTTGCTTTCACAAAGGCATCATTGCCTTTTGCCTGCTTAGCTTTGGACCCCAGTCTCATGCTTTGCACATCTCAATGACCTAACGGCATCGTAAAAAACATAGTTGCGTGCATATGTCTGTCAGTCCCAGAGCTTTGCGCTATTCTTGTGTTTTCTGTGTATGCATGAGGTTGTGTTCCTTACATCTTATTGACTGTAAAAATGGCTCACAAATGTTTGGTTAAACTTCAAAGCCAGGAAAACTGAAAAAGTGTGTCTTTGGTATGCACTAGACCTAGACTCTTCAAGTCAAACTGTTAAAATTCATAGGGAGTTTTAAAAACTTCTGAGTGAAAGCACCTGATCTGGATATAGATCCACTTCTGTGGTAATTACAGTTCTGCTATCTTTTAAACTAATTACTTCAGTTTTATCTGGTGCAACTTGCTTTTCTTGCAGTCTGAAGTAGCCCACATGGATGGTTATTACACCCATCATTGGCACTGACTGAAAAGCATCTCTTAGAATTCTTTGGACTTATATTTATCTTCTTTAGGTTGAGTTTTGCTCGATAGCCCAAAACTATCAGGTTGACTACCTACTGAAATGACAGCTGACAGCTTCAAATTCTTACAGGCTTTAAACCCTGTCTTTATTTCTGTTCAGGTTGGATTTATTGCAGTCAGAGTGCCAAGATACAATTTACAGGAATGAGATCCTGGCTGCATTGAAATCTATGGAAATTTTACTTTCAGTGTCTTTGTATCTTGACAGCAAAAGTCTCACGGCCTTAAAAGGGGCAAGAATTTATTTCTCGCTCTCTAGATAAGCTTTCCAAGTTAGCCTGAAGTTGACAGTGATCTTTAGTATTTCTTCTCTAATCATTACAAAGTTACCAAAAATTTCTGTGGTTAGATTTTTATGTCTAATATTACTGTTAGTGAAAGGTTTAGGAGATGTACATTTAATTTGTAAGAGTAAATGAAACTAGGATGCTGATGAGTCTGCTCACTGCAACCACTATTCATGTTAAATCTTGCCCACCTAGTGAATAATGTCTGACATTCCTGTTACTTAGAAAACTGAAACACCTCTTTATGTAGACTTGATCTTTTCTAAATTGAATGAAGACAGTGGAGAACAGTAACCTGGTAAGTTATAATGAGCTTGTAAATGGGAATGGGTGTTCTGATCTGAATTTTTTTATATACTTGTTCCACTGGACAAGGATGATTCAGCAGAAGTGGAATGCAGTGCTTGTTACTGAGTTTTCTAACAGAAAGCAAGAGAGTTTGCTGTCACCTCACCAACCTTCATTCTCAAGGGCAGTATTGTTTCCATTAGAACCATATTGAACACTAATTAAAACGCTGTCCAAAGTTTCTCACTGTTTCTATGGCTTTGCACTTGATTATCAACTAAGTTTTGGTTTAGTTTGGTTTGGTTTGTATTTCTTTTATTTATTGACCTAGGCTATTTCAAACACTATTGGACAAGACAGTATTTTAACTTATCTTTCAACATGTATTCCTCTCATGAGACAAACATTTTTTTCACTTTCACATGAGTATGTACTGTAATGGTGTTCGCCCAGTGGGCATGTAAACTTCAGTTAAACATAAATGCTGTGTGAGGTCTTGAGGAAAATCTTAGATGTTACCTAGTTCACTGCAGTAATACAACACACAGTAATATTGTATGCCAGGTACTAATACTAGGCATGAAAAATACATAAATAGCCTACCTATTCGCCTCATGAAAAGAATTGAAAGGACCCATCAGTAAGCAATGGAGGGGAGAGGGATGCTGCCCTGAGAGGTGTCCTGTTGGAGTCCCTGTCCTGTGCTGGGCTGAGCCTGCCTCAGGACCTGTGCTTCCTTGTGGTGGGGGGCTGTGCATGCAAACGCATCCTGAAAGGGATAAGCAGAGGCTAGGTCACACGCTATGCTCTCGATCCATATTTCAATACCATGGAGTTCAGCTCTCTGTCCGTGGGAGTTAGCATATGCTGTATCATCTCAAAAGCAGCTCAGAAATGTCATTCCTCAAATTCCTAGTCTCTACATGGGACCTGCTCAGCTGTTCATCTCCCACCTCAGTGATACAGTCTGGTGTCTCTGGCGGTCTCTTCAAACTAATTTCTTTATTAACCTAAGCACCTTCAAATAATTAGATATAAAAACTACTACCAGCAATTCCATACGCAATGATGCAGCCTGAGTTTGGAAAACATATGGACATCACAAACTCTAATGAGCAGGCATTGTCTTTATAGGAGAAAGAAAAGGTGTTTTCTTTTATTTTGTAATCATGAAGTGAATGTTAATCAGAATAGTTATCATTTCAGCTAGTCTCCACCAGGATTCAGAGAAACAAAAAACAGTAGCATTTCAGTCCGTTCCCTGCTGGACACCAGCACCACGAATACAGTCCAATATGCCACCTGGGAGCTTCCTCTTCTGGGCAAGAGATCTAGGAAAATAAGAATTATTAGTTGTCAGATTTCCTTTGATTCCTTTAAGTGCGTTTTCTGTAGATCAGTGTAGCTACAGTGTTTGTTGGGACATTGCTCTCTCTAATAAGCTCTTCACAGTGATCTTTCATAATAGTACAAAGCTAAAAAGCGAAGGTAGTGTGCTGCAAAGCTATCTGACATACAGGTAGTTGTGACCTGAAATAAGTGACCTGCCTGCAGGGCATCTTTTCTTCTTTTTTTTTTTTTTAATTTTTAATTGATAAATCACTACAACAAAAACTACCTACCCACGGGATGGCAAGGTAGGAGAGTGCTACTTTAGTCAACTGCAGTGTAACTGGGTGGATATCATCTCTGACTAACTCGGAAGCAGGAAGAGAGGAAGAATGTGAATCTGCCCTCTGATAGCCCCCGAACTCGGTTAAGCTCTTTGATCAGCATCTGGCTGAAGTCCTAACTTGTTCTCTCTTTCTGTTGTTCTTCTTTCTTCTATTTATAATCAACAGTCTCTCCAAGCTTCCTTCTCCAGGAAGCACAGGAACCATTGCTTCCTTTTTTGCATTCTGCTGTCCTGTTTTTTTAATATGAGAAAAAGTAAGGTTGCTAGGGAAAAACATAATGAGATTTCTCATTTCCTGACACGCAGTGTGTTTGTCTATACATTACAATTCTGTCAAGACCTCCTCCACCACTATTTGAATTTTCTGTGAGACGTTTTTCCTTAAGCTCTGTCCATCTCAAAATTGAATTGAGATCACCTTGGAGGAGTTCACACAATCCCAAGTTTGGTGCTTTCTGCGTACCTCAGTGCTGCCACAGACCAATAATTACAGTTCTAATTCTGCTTTTATTTGAAGTGGAGCACTATCATTTTGTCTTTCATGGCAAAAATAAGCCTTAACTACTGTAAACCCTATGAACTTCAGAGAATTTTGCCATGATCAACGTTTTTGCTCTAAAGTTCCCAGGTTAAGCCTGAATAAACAGAGTGTAAATCAGTGCATCATTCCAGCCCCTGCCATGGGCCAGGCCATCCCTGAGCATTGCCTCTCAGCTGCAGACACAGGAGGACACTGACAAGGACCACACAGAAGCATTCCTCAGTGACTTATATGGTTAATTTTGTTTTTTGCAATAAATCAACACAAATGTACTAAACTTTAAAGCATACTTCCCTTATTGACGGTACTGGTTATAGAAGCATCTTTGTATTTATTGTCTAAACTTCCAGGTTTATAGGAAAAGCCTTGTTTTTTTCTTAAAGCCATAAAATATTTGTATCTTTTAATGGCTTTAATTGCTGTTTTGGGTTTTTTTTTTGTTTCTTGTGGAAAACCTAAATTTCTTTAATTATAGTACCTGCAAAGCAGATGCCAAGCCTCCTGTGTCTGAATTCTGTCTGTGTTGTATGTCTGTAGTGCTTCTGCATTCTACAGGAACTTCTATTTGCTTTGTTAGAATAATACACATGTACAGCTGGTTGAATTTTGTCTCATTACATCTGAAGCCAAACTACAGAAGCAGGATAACTTTTCATGCAGCACTATCTGCACTTCATGTGCATGCCTAGACTGTACGCACTGTGTATTCCACTGCATGACTGACAAGGACAATGTAAGCAGATCATGGTGCTTAAAGCCATCCTTTCCAGTAGCTATGACTAGTGGTGGCTGGCACCAAACACGTAAGAGTAAGAAACACTCAGGACACAGTTTGAAGACAGTGTGCCATGCCATCTCATCTCATCTCATCTCATCTCATCTCATCTCATCTCATCTCATCTCATCTCATCTGTGAACCAGTGACTGTAAATTTTTGGACTAATGTTGCCACACTTTTGGTGAACTAAGAGCACAGCCACATGGACCTGAGAAGTTCATACAACTTTTTGTTTAACAGTGATACTTGTACTAGCTGCAGAGCAGTTACTATAGCTCCATTGGCCAAGAGGAGCCAACAGTTTGGGAACTGTTGATTTTAAAAAAATATTTAGTCCATGAAATAGTGGGTTGCTGTTTCCTAGAAGTTAGTTATTCTTAAGAAGGATATTAAGATACCAATAGTTAAAGAAACATTTTCTTTGTAAGAAGCATGCTTCAGGATTGTCCATGCTTGGCTTCAGTGATTTCCTTTGACACTGAGTTTCTGAATTACAGGTTTATTTACAAGTGTTTCCTTTACAAAATTCTGGTTGGTTGCATTTTTATTTTCTGAAGAACTAACTGCCTCTGTGATTCCAAGTCTGCTTCACCTCACTGCAAATTTTTTTTAAAAAGCAACTCTTCCTATTAACCGAATTACATATTTTGTTTCATGTCTCTCTCGTCTCTGCTCAGGAATATCAAATTCAGTTAACACTTATTAGTGAGTATTTGTCTGTACACTACTACTGATGATACCTAATACATAAAGCAGATTAGTTCTAATTTGAGGAATAAAAATATTGAATGTGGACTGTAAATGTTCTCGGTAAAATAGATGTTACTGTTTTTAAAGTAAACTTATATTACTGTGTACGGAAGGATTCTGTTGAGTGGTTATTATATTTGATCAGTTACCACTCCGATGCTTTGCATTTAGAGAGGTGATTTGCCACATTCAGGGAACACTAATGGCAATTGAACTGTATTTTTCAAACAGTAGACCAAGGACAGAAGCTTGTGATGCGCTGTCCCACCTTTTGGAGAGTAGCCAAGCATAATATTTAAAATATCTTTTTCTTCTGGGGACTATCCAATTACTACATCAGTTACTACATGAGTAAGATTAAGCAACATTTTTCAAGATTAGCAGAAGGTATAAAGAGCTAAATAAAACCATCAGTGAATTTAAAGTAAATGCACAGTGAGCCAACAAAAATGGAGACTGAGCAAAGACCTAAATAGTCCATCTGGACATTCACAATCCAGAAGGGATTGCATCTCTGTCAGAAGAGGGTTAGTGTAAAACAGCTTGACTCTTAGAAATCAAATCAAGTTCAGCACAGTGCAATTGTTGATCAAATACACATTTTCCAGTGAAACCATCTGCAATGTGATTTGCGTCTTGCCTGACCAGAATATAATGAGAATGCACTGGTGTGTTGCAGTACATGAATTTCTGTGTTATTGTTGATAACTTTAGTGATTCTTTTCATAAAATCAGAAAATAATCATAGTGTTGCCCATGTAGAAAGTGGTAATATTCAGAGAAAGTTGAACCGTCTTTGAGATTTCTATTTAAAAGGGATGGAGGCAATGCGGCACTTTGAATTACTGAAGAATTGGTAGCCATGGAATGGCAGTTGTCCAGATCATGGGAGGAAAGAAAGACACAGCATTCACAGACACCACCTGGTTGGCCTTGCTAAATAATATCTTGCAAACCTGTAAAACGTGGCCATTCCAGTGCTGCCTTCGACATTCGCAGATTCAAGTAAATGTCTGAGGACATCTTTGCAGTTCTGAATTGAACAGCTGCACTGTTATTAGAAGATTCATAAAACCTACAAAAGATCTCATGAATTTCTAAAGACTCTGAAATGAAGACCGTGCAGAATAACATCTGCTCATGTTTCCTAAGGTCTATTGTTGCATCTGCCTTCACAAAGAATCCCAAAGAATGCACATTGTTTATATGTTTTCTAAACACTTCATGAGACATCATTTCTAACAGCTCATTTGAATATCCAGGAATATCCTTTCAGACAAATTCCCTCTGCAATCAAACAGAAATTAAGAGGAAAATCTGTTCTTGTTTTAATATTTGGAAAAGAAATCTGCTGAAAATCAAACAGTTACAGTTGCTGGAGGCATTGATGAAAATGGTTGGGAACCAAACAAATAGTTCCTTTCTATGGTTTTTCTTTGCTGTTTTCTAAGGTTCTTTAAGTTTGCTCCCACTAGTGACTGGGGGGG